>JAMKCH010005789.1:0-34757 GCA_023653785.1 Ophioderma brevispina
TTTTGGGAGGGGGTGTTGTTGGGTTTTGGGGAGGGGGTGGCTGTTGCGGGGGTTTTAGGGAGGGGGTGAGGGTTTTGTGGGGGGTGTTTGGCGGAGGGGGTATGGATCTTGCGGGGGGCGGTGGGGGATATGGGCGGTGAGGGGGGGTGGGAGGGGAGGTGGGATGTGTGGGCGGGGGGGCGACGGGGGAGCTGGGGGGAGGGGAATGGTCTTGGAGGTGGGGGGGGGTAGGGGAGTGCTTGTTGAAGGGGGTGTTGGGGAAGGGGTGTTCTGTTACGGGGGGTCAGTTTGGGTGGGGTGGGGTTTTTGTCGGTTTTTTGCGAGGTGTTGGGGAGGGCGTGGGGTTTGTAGTTGCATAATCGCAGTTAGTGATCGACGGACATTCGGCGGGGGGACATATTTTAACGGCATCGCGTAAATACGAGTTCGCTTGTTTTGAATATTTTCAATTTGCATGAAATTGGAATGGACATGAAATTGCATGATAGCTTCAATTCATCTACACATTCTGATTAATTTTATGATTACAAGCATGTGAACAACGTCACCGCTATTTCGGTGGGCACAGATGCCCTCCTAACCCAATTCCGAGGGTATTCTTTCAAGAGACCTATTTTATCACATGTGATCGAAAAGTCCACTAATTTTAATATTATAAGATAATGTACTTATGTGCATTCTCATTTTTAACCCCGTCTTAAAACAAAAAGCAGTAGGGGATTTTATAGCGAGGGAGCACGCATGTCCTGTATGTAGGTGTGTGTGTTCCAGTTTCCTTGGTTAGGTTTCGTTTTCCAGGTTTCTTCAAAAATTCAAAACTCCATTTAAACCAGAACTGGGGGTTAAGGTGAATAGGAATTTCCTTACATAGTGGGCTGATGTCAAAAGGGCATGGACAAGGTCAAATGTCATCTGCAGGTATGTTCCGGTAATTGGCATCGTGCCAGGGGGATGATTTGCAAGTTACTGCTGTATTTTTAATGATAAATACTCTCCTCAACAAAATTATTTATGGAAAACTAACTACCCTTACAACAAAATGTGGAGTTATATTGAACTGTGCCCCCTTAAGTCAGTTTCATTATAACAAGGTAAATCGGCTCGGATTTCCTGGGAGGCATGTGTATTTCCCGGGAAGGACAGCGTTCGCACTTATTTAAAGCCATGCATTGCCTACTCGCCACTGCTGCTGCATTTACTCTGAGCTTTTGGTATTTCTAGAGTATTTTATGTGACGTCAGAAAGCTCACATATTTGCTCAAAATGATCGTTTATCTTTTGAATGAAAATTGGCAAGTCTACCAGTCTACCAGTGTTAAAGATGTTTATTTGCAAAGCATAAAACCATGGTTTGATATTTCTCAAGACTTCTGTTTTATAAAAAGAGATAACCACTACCCGTCTCGGCAGCAACTTGTTGCGCCCTCATCTGTTTCACTTTAATTGCGAGAGGGCGCTAGACTATGTCGCCGAGTTATCTATCAATTTTGTCCTTGTGGGGATTGTTGCTTTTTTGAACTATTAGTAGTTATTGGTCATTTTGTTTCTGGCGGCGCTGTATCTGACACCGTTCATTGACTTGTGTATGTGCTGCACTCCGAGTCATAAAGTTCATGTTTCATTTGCATATTATTGCCTGGCAGACCCTCGGGGGAAGTGAACATTTTGCACATTACTAAAACATTCTATCGATTGTGGTGTTGTGTGATCAGGCAGTTGTAGTTGGGTGAGTTTTACACTTTAAGTATGCATCTGTTAAAGTAGCAATTGTATTGAACTTACTTCACTGTTTAAAGTGTTGGCAGGTTGGCAGTGGGAAAAAGCGAGTATTTTAATTAGGCGATTTGAATAAATGCTCTATCAATGCATATGGAAGGTAATTGTTTAGCGTGAGACAGCAAACATTCCACCTAGTTTTATTGACTTTTCATGTGATTTTCACATGGCGGAAGGAACTATTGATCAGACCGATCTAATCGGTAGCTAAAGTGTAAAGTCAATACTAATTGACTCGGAGTGTGCAAAGCAAACTTTGACCAAAATTATTCTAAATGGGTAGGCTTATAATAAACCTAGTAGTTCAGGGGAAGTTCACCTTTAAAAAAAAGTCATGGGCTGTCTGTGTAAGCAAGGAATGATAAACAAATGTCTGTCTGGGAGGTGAACCATACAATTAGTCTTTGGATTGCCAGATTGTACTTTATAATTTACCCTCAATACAGGCCTAGCAGACTTCTTCCAGACCCTGCGAGGGCGGTGTTTGTTTATCAAGAAAGTAAATAGTCAGGGGTGAGTCTCAGGCCATTTTGGCAAAATATAGATTGAATCAGATTTGGAATGGTTAGACTTCCGTTTTTTTACCAGCACAAGTTCTTTTGAGGGAGCGACAAGCTGTAATATGTTAAAGCAATAAGAACCCATTTCATATGGCACCTGCTTTTGATTTTGTTCTTGATGTTATTTGGGTATGGTCAGATTTATTTTTTAAAGAACTTGTAACTCCCTCAAAATGGTTAGTTAAAGATGATCTGCACATCTTGAAATAAAAAAAAAATATTTTGTTGGGTTTCCCTGATCTTAATTAGCCCATTTATAGGCCTATAGGTAAAAGTTGATTTTCATTAAAGGTGCAATGAGAGATTTCAAATAACAGGAGTCCCTAAAAAATGTGAAAATTCTGATTTTGCACTGTTGTAAAGCTCTCTATCAAAAATATCCCAATCTGAAAGAATTAAGCTGAAAACTGCTTCTTTGGTACAAAAATTGTGAAATTTCTAATTTCCTATAGGAGCGAATACGAAATTCAGCCTATGTTTTCGATTGAAATGTGATCATACCCAAATCATCGACAGACAGACGTGGCCTATTATAATATAGATTAGCTTCCAAGACCAGTTGATTTGTACACATCACTGAAATCCACAATAAACGCCCACTCACATGGTGCTTCATTGGTGTCCGATTGGAATTGGAGAAATTATGGTTGTATTCTGTGTGCGTGTATGTGCAAGCATATGTGCGTGTGTATGCACATTGCAGTAATGGCGATCTGTAATTTGTTAAATATATTTGGTTAAAATTTGCTCCATATTAAGTTGTCCTAATACTAGTAATAGAATCGGAGAGAGCTTTATGGCTATATCATGTTGATGTTCATGTATCTGCCAATGATCAATTTCTTAGTTGGTGTGCCAGTAGACTGTCACAAGGTGCTCATGATTCTGGCTCATGATTCACATAGAAGTCATGGAGAGTTTTTTTTTTTTTTGGAGGGGTTGTTACTGTTCATGTATAGTTTCTGTGTTGCCTGTACTACATGTAGTGCTGGAAGGCACATACTAATCCAAATCCTATATGTCTGTCAGGGTGTGTGTGTGTGTGTGAGTGATCATTTTGCTCATGCATGGACACCTTAAAGTGACATGAGGAGATTTTTTTAGGATACGAATTTCTCTCAAATTGCACAGGATCGATTGTAGACCACCTACCAAGAACGTTCCGAAGGTTTATTGGACAATCAAGTTAACAAAAGAAAACAGACAACCTGTTTGAACTTGCCTGACTATGGTAATTGTCCCAATAGAACACCGTGCTATGGGGACGACAGAACCCAGAAAGTACTAAATCATCATATTTATTACATAAAGACGGCGTTATCGGCTTATTCACTTCAGGTGTGATCTAATTACATTGATAAGCAATCCAAATACGCAAAAAAAACGGGTTCGAAAAAAATGGGGGCCGCTTCTTTCTGGCAAATCTCATGTCTTTAACTCCAATTGCCTCCAAACTCAATTCATAGGTGCACCATGGACACTTGCAATGCTTCGTAGGGGAAGATCATTTATACAGTCAAAGGTTATTAGAGGTCAACTCTTTCAGAGAGTGAAGGTAGTTATTTAACCTTTTTGTCTCCGCCGAAACGAATTCGGAACGGGGGGGACTATGAAATGACAGCGTCAGTCCGTTCTCCGACCGTGGATAAAAAATGTTAACCCATGTTGTTATACGATGTATCTGGAGTTCGGTAAGGGAGACAATGACGTAGTTGGTGGAAAGAAGTGGGTGATGAGTTCTAGACCTGATGAGATTTTGGGGTGTAAAAAATGCTAATTAAGTATCTAATTTGCATAATTTATGAAAAATTATCCCTGCAAGGCCTGTGTACAAGTTTCTAGAGTTCCGTAAGGCATATAATGATGTTAACTTGGTGGAAGGAACGGGAAGCGTGCTGAAGAGTTCTCTGACTGATTGATTTTGGGAGGATTTCGGGTAAAATGAGTATGCAAATGAGCTAATTAATATGCAATTAATGTTGTGGGGTGTTGGGGAGAGTGGGGGGGGGGGAAGTTGGGGGGGGGGGAGAGGGGAGGGTCGGGGGAACGGGGGGGGGGGAGGGGGTGGGGAGGGGGGACGGGGCTGGTGTGGGGGGGGAACTGCGGGGGGGGAATGTGGGCGGGGGGGTGGGGAGGGGCTCTCCCGGGGGGGTATGTTGCAGGGTGTTGGAGAGGGAGGGGATGTTGGGCGGGTGGTCGGTTGTGGGGAAAAGGGGAGGATGTGACGGGGAGGTGGGGTGTGTTACGGGGAGGTGGGTTAGGGTGTTGTGGGGGTTGGGGTGGCAGAGTGTGGGGAGGGGGTGGGGTGATGGGGGGTGGGGTGTTTTTTTGTTTGCTTTGGATGTTTGTTTTTTGGTTGGGTTGGGGTTTTGCGGGTGTTTGAGAGGAGATGGGTGTGTTGCAGGGATGGTTTGGGGGGGGATGGGTGGGGTGGTACGGGGTGTTGGGGAGGGGGGTTTTCTTTCCGGGGTGTTCGTTAGTTGCATTATTGCATGTTAGTGATCGAAACATTCGGCGGGGACATTATTTTACACATCGCGTAAATACGAGTTAGCATTGTTCAAATTGGCTGTGTATGGGACACCTTAACTCCAGTTGCTGTAAACTCAATTCAAACATCATTTAGGTCAACTTGGGCAGAGAGGTGAACAAAGGTAGATCACAAAGAGGTGACACTACTGTTAATTAAAACGTGCTTCAACCTTTCGGTCAATGCCCCCAATTAACTAGCCTGTCTTCAAGGTGGTGCACTTTTTTTTATATTCCGACAGCCCCTGTACACAATGTGGTATAGCGCCCTCTCACGGCAAAGTCTCTTGCGCATTCGCCTTTCTGCATCTAATTTTGGGTTTTGTTTTTCTTAAAAGGGATAAATCTTCAGTAATTTTCCTGGGAACTGATTGGCAATGAAGACTAAAGGCACCGTATGAATGCATGGCGGTCAAACAAATACTACTGTCCCTGTTGGTTTGTGTGTTTGTGTAACGGTTGGGTATTTGTTCTTTGGTTAAAGAAAGGTTCAGTTGGATAGACAATCTTGGCACGAGAAATCACTTACTAGGTACAATCTCCCTTATGATAACACATAATACTTTGATTGACACATGATGCTTGCCCCGAACTATCCCTATTGTGCGCAAAGACGCCTTGCCTCCGCTCGGCTGAAGGCTTTGCCTTCGACGCGCACCTCCGGCGTACTGGGTTGAGGCATCTTTTACAAGACTATCAATTACCCCACTATTCTTACAAAATTTTCATTTTAGGTACCCAAAAAAAATTAACATCTTCTTCCTGGTCAAATGGCAGTTGATTGTCCTGCTTGCAAATTGAATCTTGTAATAATTTAAAGATGATTTATTGATTATTGGGAGTATAAGTTTTATGCTTTCACTAACTGTGAACATTTTGTATGTACATGAACTGAGATCACATAAAAATTCAGAATAACATAGAGACAGGTGTACTCTGACAGCAAAAGTTAATTGATTTGATTTTTATGCCTCACGGTTCTGTTTGCTGAGCTCTAGCATAGGGTATTTGAAACAATCCCTAAATGCATTGCAATAAACCCTCACCCATCAGTATTGATGAATGTGATGTGAATCCACCATTTAGTGGGGACAAAACCAGATTTAAAGCTAACTAACTATGTGCCTATACTGTACTAAACACATGTCACATGATGTCAGTACTTAGGGATAAAGTGTTTAAGAAGTTTAAAGGGAGATGATCCAATTTAAGTCTAAGTTTTTCATCTTGATAGAATGGCCTTTACCCCAAAACCCCATCTGTAAAGTTTCGCACCGATATTTTAACCCATTTTTAAATAAGAGCTTAGAAACACATGATTTTGTAATCCCCATAGAGTACTATGTAAAATTAATATCGGTCAACCAAAATGGGGCATATTTTCACTCATAACATCCAAACTAAACATTCTTTAGCCCTAAGATTTCACAGGGTAAATGAGAAAAATAGTAGCTTTCTTCTGATACCAAATTTAGACCACTTTGGTAAAACCTAGGGTCCCTGGGGACGAGGCTATTAGCGATTGGACAGTGGACCTTAAAGGAAAACAAAACATTTCATGATCATAATAACAATTCCATAAGTACTAGTTAGTGCTATATGGCCTAAAATGGGTGTAAAAGGCAGGGTTTGTATGTGTTAAGAATAGGATTTTTGTGGGATCACATGACCTTTATTGAGGTTAACATTCCGAGGACTGATGCATTGTGGGATGGACTCATGAGCTCCTATAGTTGTCTGTGTTGGACCAAGTAGGCTTGCCGTCAAGCCATGTGAACTTGTCGTTTGATAGATCTCTGTTAGTTCAGGTGTGCGGCTAGACAAAACAGGAATGATGACGATTAGCTAGGTACACGTGATCAAAGCGTAAAGCTTTTATGCTTTTATTTTTCTCTCGGTGTGAAAGTGGCGAGGAGAGGCAGCATTCAGGGTGCTTGTGATGTGATTTTCTGTCTGTTGTAGGGATATTGTGCTGTGCAGAAAAAGCGGGTCGATTTAAAAAGGTCAAATGATTCATGTTGTAACGATATCTGTGGTTACAGTAATTTTCTTGAATGTGTTGGTGTAATGTAATCGGGGGGGAGAGAAGAAAGGGCAAAGAGGGGGGGGAATTTATAGATCTACCTTGGACAATCGTTCTGTTTATCTCCAGCTCGTTTTTTTTCCTCTCAAACAGGCGAGAAATTGAAACACAGTAATTTTGAAGTTCTGGTTTTTTTGTTTGTGGATGAAGTGGAGATTTAGCCCTTGAAGGGATTGCATTCTGAACCCTTTCCCTGGTAGATTAGCCAGGGGCTTTTGAGATGGCTATTCCAGGGAAACTAATGAGGTATTAAGAACCCCCTGGCCCCCTTAACCCCTGGCCACTACCACTACGTTACAATATTTGGATTGGGTCATACGCTAAATTGAGATTGCCCTATGGAAGTAACCAATCAAAAGAGTAATTCTTATCTCTGTGTAAATCATACCACTATCTTAAAGTATCTCTGATTTGTTAATACTGTATTAGTGGAAATTCTGCGTACAGACTATTGCGCGATTTTTTAACGTTTGCCCAATGCGCGAGAATTAAATTTCACGGGATGACATCCAATGCAATACAAATCTATTGGAAAAGGTTATTTTGGAGTTTTTATTTTTGCGGATTTATGTCACTTGCGAAATTCGCGAAAATAAAAACCTCACGAAAATTTCAACTTATACAGTATATGATATTACTTCCAAAGTACCAATTCTAAAATAGTGCTTAGATGCCAATAGATACGCATTGTACTGCCCAGGGGTTTATGCAGGTTTGTAGCGGTCATTAAATCTGTTAAATTAGCTTGAATTCACCAAAATGATCATTTTAAAGTTAATAAAACAATTCATGGGATTTTACACAAAATGTCAAATGAGTTTTTTAAAGGTGCTGTTCCGCTTTTGTTTCTATCGTGTTCTCTACTTGATGGAGAAGCCTGACCCCCACCTGGCACCCCTGACATCTGCGGTTTTGATGCTAGACGCAATATTCCATAGTGCAACGCCTATTCACTATGTGCTAATATTGATGGTTAACCACTAAACGGTTTAGCTAGTTTTTTCTGAGCTTGAGAAAGAAATGGATTGAAAGCTGAAAGTTCAGGACAACAATGAGAACACTCGGGTAAATCGAGGTCCCCAAGTGAGTGGAAACAAGAACCTTTAAATACAATTAGTTTTTTCTCATCTTTGTTTCTTAATTTGGCCATTTGGCCAGATGCATTTTCTGCATTAGTGTTCAAGTGACTTTCAAGTCCTTGAGGTCCTGAAAAGTTAACAAACGTGTCTTTGGAACGGATCTAAGGTCTTTAAAAGTTCTGAAGTGAATTTGGGTTGAGTCTTTCCACTCCTGACATTAACAACGATGTAGAGCTCTGTACAAAGTTTTGAATCCTGCTTAGAAAAGCTTTATTAACTGTTCTACACAGATTTCAATTTTACTTTTATGGCCACATAAACTAGTCAAACTGCTGTGCTCTCATTACTTCTATACAAGATGCATGTAATGAAGGGAACTCAGGAATACAGGGCAAATAACAAGTGAGGATAATAGCTGAAACAATATAGCCGCTAATCCAAAGCCTTTTGGCCCATACAAACAAGGCATCCGATGAGTAGGCCAGCGCGTCGTAACCAATTTCTCTTCATTCACACCTTCGCGACGCCATCCGTGTGTTGCGCAACCAGCCACGCGTCACTGTTACGCAAAGCCACAGCACCTACAAATATGTGCGTCACGCATTATGGATTGATTAGTGTTGCATTTCCCCAGTATTCCAGTGTCTGATTCGGAGATTATTTTGTCTGCAATATAATTATGCGAAAACCAATCGATGGAAGCAACCACGCATCTAAAAAGAGCCTGCATTCCCTAATGCACAAAAAGTCTCCCGATTTTTTTTTGGGGGGGGACCCCTGTAATTTGCTTAGGAAAAGCGGATATTTGAGTCTGAGTGATAGCATTGTGGCATCATCGTGTATTGTTGTTTTTCCTCGAGGAGTGTGACGAACATAAAATATGGCGTGTCTCATAAACCACCTGCATAAGGACAGCGGGTGACAACCCCCACCCCCCCCCCCACCCCCCCCCCCCCCCCCCCCTCAAGACGATAGTAAACACGAAATGTGGTCAGTGCACCAAAACCAGTGAATGAAGTGCGGATGTTCATTATAATACTTGTGGGACATAGATTGTGGTTATGCCTTTGTGGAGAAAAGCTTGTCCCTCTCTATAAGTCATTGAAATGGGAACAATACGGATTGCATGATGGGGATGTGCAATGGTTCTATTGCAGCACACAAATTGGGTCATGGTCATCTGCATATGTCAATGAGGGATGGTCAACACACCAAGGTCAAGGTATTCTGAGGTTGTGTAAAAAGGGACTTAAAATTTCGAATTTTGTTTATTTGCTAGGTACATTTGCAACTGAAGTACAGGGTGTTTACCGATCTGCTCTTCTTGTGAACGACTTGATTTGAACCAATCCCATAATATTAATGCATTCCATGCCTATATTGCCATGTACCTGTACTGTGATTCTAATCCTACAATAGGATAATCATTCAGTATTATAATTACAAAATTGCATCATCATTCTGTAAATTAATATATTTTAATCCAGACAAATTACTCGTATAACTTCCTTGTATTTTTTTGCATGTGGAATTGAGTTAGGCAGAAAGTACCATTGAGAACATGTCAGGGAGAGCTCTGGGGAGAGCTTGTGCAGTGTGTTGTTTGACTGCGGAGGAAACAGTTCAGCAGCGACCTTGCCAAGTCTAGACAAAATCCTTGATCATCTAACACATCATTGCATATCATGTATTGACATTCGCATTTTGATACCGAGTGTTTTGTTTGTGTAACTGGTCTGTTGTTGGACTTTTTTTTTTAGAAAAGAAAGCATTCCCTTCGTCTTTAACTTTGTCTTTTTTTCTTTTCATGTCTTTCATTTTGAGTTTAAAACATAATTTTTGTTAGAAATTGAATGTAACACTTCATGGATTATCTTGACAATTGCTCATAGACAAGGCTATTTTCTGATGATGACATCATTCTTGTTCTGTCATGGCATTTCTGGTCTATAAAGAGTTTCCACTAAATTGCCACAATATGCATAGGCAGCTTTTAAAATGGCAGCTGTAGCTAAGACCAAAAACTAAATTCTTATGTTCCCTTCTGTGGCCAGTCAAAATCTCTCAAATCTTGGACCTGACACATAGATTATGTGTGTGTGCATGTGGGAGGGGATTGGGGTGGATGTGGGTGTGGGTGGGTGGGTGTGGGTGTGTTAGGGGTGGATGTGAATGGGTGCTTCTGCCCCTGAGTTAGTCTGTCTATATGGGATGTGTCTGTGTGTGGGATAAATATTGTTAACCTGACTTTAGTCCACTCATACTCTTTTACTCATTGATCATATTAACTTATGAGTGGATGTTGGGGGTGGATGCGTGGGTGGATGCGTGTGTCCCTGTGTGTGTCCGCCTGTGTGTGGTGTGCCTGTGTGTTTGTTATATATGTTAATTCATCTTTATTCCACTCATACTGTTGTATTAGCATCCATTTTGTGATTAAAAATATTATTTTATTTCTCAATTTTATTTAAAGTGACAGGAGGATACAAATTTCTCTAAATTTTCACTGGATCGGTCCTAGACCACCTACCGAGAACGTTTCGAAGGTTTAATGAACAAACAAGTACAAAAGAAATCCTCAAACCTTGTTTTGAACTTGCCTGCTATCGCAATCGTCCCCATAGAAAACCATGCTTTGACTTTCTGTCGTGCACGACTTCTGTCGTGCACGACAGAAAGTACTAAATCATCATCTTATTACATAAAGACGGCGTATTCGGCTAATTCACTTCAGGTGTGATCTAATACATTGGTAAGCATTCCAAATATGCAAAAAACCGGGGTTCGACAAAAATTGGGCGCGCTTCTTTCCTGAAATCTCCCCATGTCTCTTTAAGAAGATTTTTCTTGGGAAAAGGTACTTTGTTTATTATGGAATTCCCCTTGTGCTATATTGAGATCAGACCAGATGTTACTATAGATTGTGCAAGAAAAGAAATGGAATTCCCTAAAAAGGCTAAATTTAGAAATTGAGTCCACTTTGTTTATGCATTGAGATCAAAACAGATCGCAAAATTTGGGGGTTTCCCATGATGTTATTTATGTAAGATGGTGCAATGCAGATGATGTAATTTATGTGAAATCTGATTTGACAGTGCAAGGCTATGTTTATGCATGATGATGCTGTAATGATTATTATTAGAAATATTGGGAAATCTAGCTGTGAGATAAATAGTGCTCACCGGAAAGACTCAGGGCCAGCAGTAGAAACCAGGAGCTATACAGTAGAGTTATAGCTAGTTTTGATCTGCAATGCGTGGCAGACCTGTACAGTACATAGTACCAGGATTTATTGTACTTATAAATTCCATGTGAGTGAAGCTTTAATTATTCTACTGTCGTCTTTGAAGCCAAAAGTGCTGGGAATCAAAATGGGATTCCAAATTGTCGACAGATAGAAATCGTGGTGATTATATCTTGGTGCTGATATACTGTGGAATATTAGTGTTGTTGAGGGACTTATTCAACCTTGTCGTCTTGAACTGCCGGACAAAAGTTATCTTTAAGACTTAGAAGATTCCCTTGGATTTTGTTATCTTTGGAATTATATTGCATGCGGTCATTTTGGAGTCATCGTTGTGAGGACATACCATTGTTGAACTGCAATGCTTCATTTAACTCTGGACATAGTGGACTCTAATAAGTACCATAATCTTAAATCATTGTGTGTAATTTTATTATATGTAATATTGTTTTTGGACATACCAAATTCTTGAACCAATCTCTTTAAAATCATTAAAACAGTGTTATTATATAAAATTCAGATCACTTGTGCACAAGGCTCATTTGTTGGTGTTTCTTGGGTATTTTTGACCTTTGACATCTATGAGACGTGATAATGCTCTTATACCCATTGATTAACTTGTGGGTGGATGGATGTTGGGGTGGGTTGGTTGGGTGGGTGGGTGTTAGGATGCATGTGTAGGTGGATGGGTGTTAGGGTGCATGTGTAGGTGGATGGGTGCATCTGTCCTTGAGTATGTGTTCGTCTGTGAATGTCCGTCTGTGTTTTTTTTTTGGTGTGTGTGTGTGTGGTAAATATGTTAACCCAGAATTATTCCACTCATACTCTTTTTACCCATTGATCAAATTAACTTTATCTGTGGTGAGAACTACTACTGGCCCAAGACTCATATGGAGTTGACCTCTTCAAAGAGTGATTTTTTTCACCCTTTTACCATTAGAGAGTACTGCATCTTTTTGGTCCCCTGCCAACTAGTTGGCAAAGGGGGACTATAGAAATGCCCTGCGTCCGTGTGTGCGTGTGTCCCACGCAATATCTCTGGATCTAAGCAGGTGTGGGTGTCCATCTTCGCAACATAGATGCATCTCAAGTAGGCGTTGGCTGGGATGTAAAGTGGGTCATGTGACATAGGTCAAAGGTCAAATATGGTCAAAAATAGGGTCAAATTTGGTCAAAAATAGGGCTATATGGTTATATTGTCTTGTAAACACGATATCTTTTGATCTAAGCAATTATGGGTGTCCATCTTCACACCATAGATGTCATCCAAGTCGACGGTAGATGAGTTCCGAGGTGGGGTATGTGGCATGGGTCAAAGGTCAAATATGGTCAAAAATAGGGTCAAATTTGGTCAAAAATAGGGTCAAATTTGGTCAAATATAGGGATATAAGCCTTGTAAACACGATATCTTTTGATGTAAGCAAGTATGGGTGCCCATCTTGCACCATGGATGTCACCCAAGTAGACGGTGGATGAGTTCGACAGTGGGGTATGTGGCATGGGTCAAAGGTCAAATGCGGTCAAAATGGGATTAAATTGCTGTAACTCTTGGCAATTGTGGCAGGATGATGAAACTTGGTGGGTGTGGTCAACATTCAGTGTCAAAAAAATTTGAAGGTCATTTCAAGGTCATGCGGGGTCATTCAAGGTCAAATGGAATTAAATTGCTATAGCCCTTGTCGATTGTGTTAGGATGATGAAACTTGGTGGGTGTAGTCAGCATTCAATGCCAAAAAATTTGAAGGTCATTTCAAGGTCATGTGGGGTCATTCAAGGTCAAATTACTAAGTATGTGGTAGGATGATGAAACTTGGTGGGTGTGGTCAGCATTCAGTGATCTTAAAGCATTAAGTGCTGTGATCTTAAAATTATATTTCCCTCCATTTACTCTTGCGACGGGCGGGGGACCTTTGTGGTTCGAGAACCGCCTTGTACATTTTCATATCATAGCGAGTTTTAGAATTTGCCTCTTTAATATCTTGGCTAAAATAATAAGATTATTAATCTTGATAATAAGAAACATTCATAACCAAGTGTGGTATAATTTATCAGTTTGAACCACAAAATCTGTTAAGATCTGATGGTGGTGCCATGATTGATTTTACGGACAAAGCCAACATTGCACCTTGTTCATCAGAAAATATTTCACAGTGCCATCACGGCTATCACCTAATTCATACTAAAGACCAAAGTTTCCCGTTTTCTAAACCACCGATTCAGTTTACTGTTTTCTTATCAAAAGCCTTAATACATGCCATTCTAGGGATATATTTTAATTTTTAAAATTAAAACACAACATTTAGTGTAGAAACACCAGAAACGAGCACACAGGAAGTATACCGAATTTAGCATTAGATTTAACATGCGAATTAGTGAAACTGCGATAATTAAGCTAACTAAGGTAATTTTGGGCCAGAATTTCAGGAGATTTTAATGCATTTTGAGACTAAAATTAGGGGTTAGATGAATTTGAATCATTATTTTGTGTCAAAAATAGGAGATAACTGGAAAATCCCAGGTTTTTTTCAGGTTTTTCCAAATCCATGTTCTAACTCGCAATTCAATTCAAATGCAGATCTATGCTGATTTGTTTTTGTTTTTTCCACACCATCAGATGCCTTGGAATCATGTGCACCATGGCATGTGATAGTTCATTGTTTTCACTATTGTTATCCCATGAGAAATGTGGGATGGTAAACATTTGTTGTTGATATTGACACTGGCTATACTGACAATACCGGAAGATACCGGAAATGTTGCAATTGTACGGCCCTGGAAAATCAAGGTGATGCTTTCCAGGCTGAAAAAACAGGGAAATAATTGGAAGAACAAAAATCACAAGCATGTCCAAAATTGTCATTTTTGGTGGCAATATTTTAAAGGTGCATTTTGTGATTCCAGCACCTTCCGTTTTATTAATGATTCACTAGATATCCTTGAGAAAGGCTTATTCACAAAATTTGAGTTGATCCCGAGCTTGCGGTTTTGTGTTATTAGCAAATGCTTGTTTCCCACGGTCCCATAGGCCACTGTGCTGTAATTTCTGTCAGTTTACGGACAGAAAATACAAATTGCAAATTCTTACAGATATGACCAAATTTGCACGTAAGATTTGGTACACTAACGGTTCAGATGATATAAAAATCTCAACTTTTTCGAGGTAAATCGGGGGGGACGAGGTTGTGGATCATGAAATGCCCCTTTAAGTAAATTGTTAGTCTTGAGCACAAATCAACTGATCAGTGAAGGAAAGAATCACTTAGAATTTTTGAACACTGCTGTTTTCTTCTTCCATTTCTGACAATTTTTTCAGTTTCTACAGACTTATCCTTCATTTTTAAGCTATTCTTGCAAATTTCAAATATTTTTGATTCTTTCGAGAGAATCACCGATAGTGCCTTTAAAACAGGGTTTGGAAACTTCGGAAGAAACCTATTTTTCCGGAAGAATGGAAGAAACTGAAAAAAGGGATTTCTTCCAGTTTCTTCTGGAAGAAAGTGGAAGAAATGGGAAGAAATTGGAAGAAACTGGAAGAAATAAAGAAATATATTATGAACAACAAACTAAATTACACCATATTCATCTGCTTTGCACTTCAAATCATCAAAGCTACTTTAGTTATTTTACAGACATTTTTTTTTCAAAATTAATTTACAAGTTTATAGTATGTTAGTATACCTTGCAAGTATAGTAAATTTGTTCACAATTTTGTTTTATCTTGCAATCAAATTATACAGATGATAATTGTAACCCATTTCCCAAGTCTTTCCATGTACACATTTTAACTATCACAGTTGTAATTATAGATGCAAACAATGAAAAAGCTTTTAAAATCTGTATGGCCAATTTGTTAATATTAGAACACAAATCATAAAAGTAGCAAAAATTATTGTTCTTTTCTTTTACATGTTGTGTATAATATCTGACTTTGTATTACTTAGTGGGGAGAACCCGGGTTAAGCACTCTCATTGTTGTGAAAAAATATTTGAAAATTTGCAGGAATAGTCTTCAAAGTGAAGATAAGTCTGTAGAAATTCTCTCATAATTCACTTTCCAGCTTTAGAATTGACAGAAAAGGATAAAACGGCAAACAAAAAAAGAAGTGTGTTTTTCAAATACGATTTCCATTTCAATTAGTGTTGTATTAAGTGTCCGTTCGGAAGTAATGGCTAAAATCTCCGATTCTGTCCTTATTAGGTTTGCTTCTGGTCTTATCATTTGCAAGGGTATGTTAGGATACCGTACTTTTTATATACATGCAAAAATCTGATTTTTTGATGAATTTTTTTCGATTTGCTGATTTTAGCAAATCACTGATAGTGTCCTTTAAGGCACTAATGACATTTGCTTACAGAAATTGAAGATGTTTACGTCTTTATAATGAGTCTCTGGCAACATCATGAATGTTTGGCCTCGTTTGTGTGAAAAGTGTCTTAACAGTTTCTTCCAGTAATTTGTTATTATTAATTTAGGCCCTGTGAATCAATGTGAGTTTAATTATGCAATTGCATGGAGTGGGTAGAGGGTCCCTGAATTGTTATTTTAAATTATTTCACTATATTTCATTCTCTGTATAACCAAAAGTAGTCATTGGCATTAAAATAGAAATTTTTAAATGACTTTTTAATTTATTCCGCTTTCAGTGGAAGAAACTGGAAGAAACCTGTTTCTTCCAAGTGGAAAAAACCACTGTTTTTTCCACCTGCGGAAGAAACTGGCGAACCCTGCTTAAAACACACTATAGTGCATATAGTCTTTGATCAGGGGTGTCCAACCTTATTGACACAGGGGCCGCATTGGTTGAATCCACAACTATTGCGGGCCCCAAACAAGTAGTCGGGACTCTCAAGTTTGGTTTATGACGTGCCTACAAAAGTCTGGAAGTAGGTCCCATATCTATACCAATATTGCCGAAGAGATGCAAATATTTGGTCAAATTTAACGCAAATTTTCCATTTTTGTTGACCTTTAATAGCAAATTTGGAAAAATTTTGGCTTCATTTTCAGGAAATTGGACTAATTTCCCCCCACAATTTTTAGAAAATTTTGTTTTCAGATTGATGAAATTGGACTAATTTTCTAACGTTTAAAAAGTTCGGTTTTAGATTGAGGAAATAGAACTAATTCAAATTACATTTTTAAATAAAATCTATTATTTAAGATATTTATGCATTTTAATTTTTCTGGGAAGTACCTCGTGGGCCGCATGAGAGCTCTTAGCTTGGCCGCAAATTGGACACCCCTGGTCTTGATTGACACCATGTCACATCATACTGTAAAGGAGGGTGACCTGAATCATGGTCCTATATTTCAATTGGATGCTTTGTCCACTCACATGGAAGCAGTATCGGCTAATATAAGATTCAAATTTTATATAAAATTGGATCGATAGCCCAAATGCATTGGTCGAGGCTATGAGTTGAAAAATATTGGGCAAGATGTCAGTCTAGCACCATATTTTAAACTCATGCGGACAATTATTATTTGGTTTAATCATCAAGTTTACATTATCATTTGTTTTGGAATCCGATAGTTTACCACGCTTTGCCTCCTTAAAACATGAATAATGAATTATTACATCGACCAGGCATTTGGATATAGAAGCAAAAATGTGTACTAATTGCCCATAGGACAGCCTATATAATAATAAATATGGTATACATGTACCCCTGTGGGACATTTTTGTTCATAAAATCAAAAGGAAATATTTCCTGAGACCTACATTTTACTGAGGTAATGAGAAAATAATAAACATTCTTCTAATACCAATCTCCCTTTTCATGGAATAAAGTGGGGTGATGTGTGTGGTAGTCGATCGGTTCACCCGATTTTAAATGTAAAATTTTTAGTATTGATAATTTTAGTGTTGAATGCACATTTGTTTTAAAAGGCTTTACTTGATTAAATATAATATAATGTGGCAGGTGTTGGACTACCAATTTGTTTTGTCCTTGTAGATTCTGAACTTATTATTAGACAATGTTGGTGCATTGTTGTATATCAGGCTACATTAACTTCATGTGAAAGGCATGTAAACCATACTCTTGCCAAAATTTGCCCGTGTAAACTATGAATGTAAAGGCATGTCGTAAATTGGGCTTGAGAATGTTAATGGTGTTATGTTTGTTAAAGTAAATTGAGATTGTTGAACAATAGAAAAATATAACATGAGAAGAAAAATGAAATTTTTTTTAGTTGAGGAAAAAAGGTTTGATCGATGTAAACCAACTTGCATGTATTTGACACCAGGTGTTAATCTTATTTCCCCCCCCCTCCTCTGGCACAGTAAGGGAAAAAAAGGCAGGTTTCCATCGCATGTGGGGAATCGTCAAAACCATGCCACACACTCGACTCCAAGCTGTTTCCAGTTGCCGAATTCCTGCCAGGTAAAATATGTTCACAATAGCCTTAAGTGACATTAACGTCCTCTAACACCTTTTCTCAATCGTGAGGGTCGGAATGGATACAAAGCGTGAGGCTTGCATTTAGCGATGGGAAACTATGTTTTTGAGAGTCTAGTTAGTTATCAAAGGATGTGTGGAGACAAAGTTTGCTGTAATAGCAAGGCGGGTTTGTTGTCAAATGTGCGTAGTGTCTGTGTGATATGCTTGGAAGTGTTTCTATCATTGTTAGGGCATAGAGGGTGATTAGCTCACAGAAGTGCACTTGGACTCTCCCTAACCTAACATCTCATTGTCTGCTTTTGGTATAGCCCCTTACTTTTTGCTCCACACGAGTGGGGCCTATGTTGCCCTGCATGCAATGGATGTCTATGTGATGTAATTATCTGTTCAAGCTCAATTTTAGGGTGACCTCACTGCGCGTGTTCGTTTTCCTTGCCCTGGAAATGCGCGCACGATATCCTCCTAATTGCCGCATTTATCGTACAAATAAAGGTGGTACAAGTCGAGAATTTGCTGGAGCATGCAGGTACATGCCGTGGGAATCAACTCCGGCACATGTTTATTCAGCAGACGACAGAAATGGGGTTTACACACAGGAAAATACACGCCAGAGTTTGATTCCCATGGCATGCACCCGGGTTGAACCGCTTGTGACCTTTGTGGTTTTATGTCAATGAGTATGAGTCTATGAAATTCATGTAATAGACACATTTTTAAATTAAGTACGGCAAACTTACAAGTTAGCCTGCAAATTCCCTGGATGTCTTTGGCCTCTTATTAATGTCACTCGCTGTTTTGGGTATGTTTTAGTTTTTATGTATAAAATATCTCTATTCTCCAATGGCCTATACTATCAAGTCATCATTTGTGAGCAAATTGAAGAATGTTTAATAATTTGTAAGAATGTTGGCCAGTGCACTGTTAAAGACCGATTGTCTGGTTGCTATGTCCTTGTCACGCATGGACTCAGATGTGTGATTGTAATACTGTGTCTGAAGGTAGCCAATATTTTTAATCTCATTCGCCATTTGCTTAAAACATTTTTGGTTTGGATGGTTATTATTAGTAAACCAGTAAGTGCCCCATTTTGAAGAACAGTTTGTAAACATTATCTATGGACTTAAACAATCATGTTTTTAGCTCTCAATCAAATTGGATTGAAATTTTTGTGTGAAGATGAAAAATTTAAAATCTTCCTCATTCCATTTGTGTTTTGCACTTCATACTTATGAATATTAACCATATCTTGAATGTTGCGTTGAGACAACATTCTGTGCTTCCCAGCTTAAGATTCCACACCACTAAATAGATCTGGCCTGGCACCCTCTGGCCAAAGTGTTTAGAAAAAAACTTGGTAAAAAAATGGGAGCCAGGTCTAAGTTAAAATTAAAAAAGTAAAAACTGGAACTTCCTGTGCCATATTTTGTGTTAGAAATTATTTTAAAGATACAAATCAGCATGATATCAGCAAGATTAAAATGTCTGTGAGCCTTTCTACCGAGTAATTACAGTACTAATTTCACCCCCACCTCAATAAGAATATTTCAACTAGAAGCCAGTTTCAGAGGGCATCGAAACATTCATTGTCTTCATGATTCAGTAGCTTGAAAAAAATTGACAGTTTGATAAAAAAAAATTGAATTTTTGCCTCAAAGGGCAGCCTTATGTTAATCCATTTCCCATAACTGCAGTGATAACAATTTGTGATTTGGAGTAAGCTGCATGTGCTAACTTAAGCGATGGCGCACGACATGCTCATGTGTTAACAGCATATCAAAAACATGCATGGAAGCTGCATTAAAGTTTTCTGACCTCGCTGCACAGCAGTAGAAAATTGGAATAGAGTCAGAAAACTGCTACTTTAGAACCATAGCTTTTATCAAAACACTCCTTGAAGCAATATTCTTTAGCCAACATTGTGCATCATCATTATTATTGTCTCGCCTGAACTTTGTTCGGCAGAGACTTAGTAATCACTTTTCTGTCTGTCTGTCTGTCTGTCTGTCTGTCTGTCTGTCCGTCTGTCTGTCTGTCTGTCATGCTGTCTGTCTGCCTGACGTCCGTGTTCACGGGCTTGTGTACGATTTATCTGGAGTTCCGTAAGGGCTACGATGATGTAACTTTTTTTTTTTTTTTTTTTTACAATTTGTGATTTGGAGTAAGCTGCATGTGCTAACTTAAGCGATGGCGCACGACATGCTCATGTGTGAACAGCATATCAAAAACATGCATGGAAGCTGCATCAAAGTTTTCTGACCTCGCTGCACAGCAGTAGAAAATTGGAATAGAGTCAGAAAACTGCTACTTTAGAACCATAGCTTTTATCAAAACACTCCTTGAAGCAATATTCTTTAGCCAACATTGTGCATCATCATTATTATTTTTATTACTACTAGTTGGGTAATGAAATGGAGAAAAGCATGGGATATTAACAGTCTAGTCCGTAAATATAAGAGAACCCTGGGGAAAATCCACAATGTGAAATGGAACACCCAAGGACAAGGTCACGCTATAATAAACAACATGGATTGTTTGGGAGTAATAAATAGATACATATGCATGCAATAAGGAGTGAAAGTGGGTCAAACCGGGCAAATGGAGAAAAGTAAAAAGCAACTGAAGCTTTTCATGAAAATCTTAACTGCTGTGTGCAAGGCCGAGGTGATCGCACAAGGCTTGTCTGGAACTGCAATTTAAATTATGAAATCAGTGTGCATTGCATGCATTCCAGAGAGCCTTGTTGGATCTGGTTGCATCAGTAGAATTATGTAATGATTGACCACAGAATGAACCTTTTATGGTTGCACAATTTTGAAGGTCATTGTTTGTGTAGGTTGGGTTAAAATAAAAAACAAGCAACCAGATTTTGTTTCCCTTTTTAGCCTATCAATATATATTTTTTTTTTGGAGGGGCTTGTGCCAAATAATGCTCAAATAACTTATTTTAACTATGATGTAAGCTGTCTGAGGGTGTTTTTGTGTCATTTCCAAGAGGGTACATATGGATTGCTGTGGTAGTGTCTCTGTGTATTTGTGTGGATCTGTTTGTGGTAAAAATGCTAAAGGGGCATTTCGTGATCCACAGTCTCCTCCCCCCGACTTAACTAAAAAAAGTCTATATCATCTGAACCGTTGGCCTGAAGTATATAGTATAGGCCTATGTGCTTAATCTTATGTGCAAATTCGATCTACTCTTGAAGAAGTTTGTAATTTTGTATTTTCTGTCTGTAAGGGACAGAAATTACAACACAGTGGCCTTGGGGCAGGATGAAGTAGGCATTTACCGATAACATCAAAACAAACTGTTAGAATCAACTGAAATTTTTGGGAAAAACTTTTCAGTGGGATATCTAGAGAACCAAAAACCACAAATGAAGTACTAAGATCATGAGATGCACCCATAACCTTAAAAATAATTGTATACCTTTTCTGCATACATACACACATTTTCATGGTACTACAGTTACCCCTATTGCAAATGGGGTCAAAGGTCATTTAGAGGTCATTTCCAAAATGGTCAGAATTATCAAATTGTTTGGTATATTGGTGACCTCATGTGAACTTTGGTGACCTCATGTGAATTTTGTCCCTATTTGCAAACCACAATGGCAGAGGACACATGTTTGATGAATGCTATATTTTTTTTTCAAATAGACTATTGAAACAACCTTATTTGAGATTGAAGGTGGGACAGGCAAAAAAAGAAAACAATTTCTACAGTTTCCAAAAGGAAATGTTTACTCCAACATGTGACATGTTCCACTAAGGCTAAAGGTTAGAATTGTGAGATTGAGATGGACAAAAATAGGGAGCCACCAAAAGAAAACCAATAAAATACTTCAGAAAGAAAAAATTGCAAAAATTCATACTTTATAACCTATGCAAAGGATTTGGCAATTTCAACAATTGCGTGCCCAGTTACAAGTTCATAATGATAAAAACTCAATTTCAAATTGACATTTGGCATTCTTGTCCTGCGGTGTGGATCGGATCATGTGTCACATGCGATATGCATAATGTTTATTTTTGTCTGATTGTGAAAGCTTTTTGATGTAATTGTTAAGTTTTGAAATAGGACCTCAAAATTGTGACACTGCCATTCACCAAAGTTCAGTATTTTCAGTTTAACTTAACAGGAAATACTTGGTCATAAAAAATTCCTAAGTGAATTATCAATTTGATCCCACATAGATGTCATTATCAATGCAGAGACTAGGCTTTTGATACCTCTATTCAGAGGTATAGCCAGAGCGGAGGTGGGGTGGGGCTCTCCCGTATTCCAAACAAACAGCAAAAAAGCAGCCGATTTAATATTTTTTCTTGGTAAATTGTTGGAAAATCGGTGGTACATTCTTGTTTCCTTAATGTCTTGCCCCCTCTTACCCCTCCCTTCTGGGAATACTTGGCTTAGTTAGCCCTCAGAGGGTGTTTTGAGTCAATCCCATAATGCACCAGGTTTGGGAAATTTCACCTCAATGGGGTCATGTGATCACATAAAAATCCTATTCTTAACACATAAAAACCCTGACTTTAACGCTCATTTTAGCCCACAAAGCGTTAGTACTTAGGGATTTTTTGCATGATTATGAAATGTCTTGTGGTTCTTAAACTTTTGGAACACTTTTTATCCCTAAGTACTGACATGTGTTTAGTACAGTATGGTATAGGCACATTGCTATGCATCATGGGATTGATTCAAAACACCCTCTGGTTAGCCCTTATCCACTCACTGATTTCACCATACTCATTTCTGTGTTTTTAAATGAAATTCTCAATTTTAATATTTCGTCGTTTCGGCTACCCATCATTTTAGAGCAATTTGCTGCTGCTTGTGCTATTATTAATGTGATCACACCCTTGAACACAATACAGACTGCTGCCACAATGATGGCAACTTGCTTTTGTCGAGTGACACAATTATTCCGCGCAACATTCACTGTCAAGGGTGTCTGTCTGCGTGTGGATTTGCACGTCATCGCTGCATTGTTGTGTGCCATTATATGCTAAACGCAGTTGTGGAAATTGTACCTGCTGACGTAAGTGAATTGTTTCCCAGCAAAGGCAAGAAACAACGAACAGTGTGTTAAACAAAAATTAAAGGCAGAAAAGGGATGCATCATTAGAAAAGCAGTATGTTGTATTTTGAAGGTACGGAGAATTCCAGATTTAGCAAGAAAGAGAGGAGAGAGAGAAACTGATATTTATTTGGCATCATTTGACAGAGCCGGGGGAAATTAATGGAACTGGCTCTAAATGTATATTTTTCTAAATAATTTTCTTTTATGGTGGAGTGGAAAAAATGCAGCGTGGTTCTCCACAATACTGTAGATTTAGAGCAATTAACTACAGTATTCAAAATGATAAAAAAAATACCATAATGTGCTTATATAATAGGGATAGTAATTCATTAATTTGTCTGACAAATTTTGCAAGTATATTATTGGGAATGTGAAAATGGTTTAATTGAAAGGCATTCCAATCTAGTATAGTGCTTTTGGTTAATTGACATATTAAAGGGTGATGAACAGATTTAAGTAATATACAGTTTTCATCTTGATAAAATGGCCTTCACCCAAAAAACCCCATCTGTAAATTTTCGCGCCGATATTTCAATCCGATTTCATGTGAGAGCTAAAAAAATGTGATTTTGTAGTTCCCATAGAGAATTGTGTAAAACTAATATTGGTCAACCAAAATGGGGCATATTTTGCTCATAACATCCAAACCAAACATCCTTTAACCCTAAGATTTCACAGGGTAAATAAGAAATATAGTAGCTTTCCTCCGATAACAAAATTTTGACCACTTCCGTTAAAATCTGGGTCCCTGGGGACGAGGCTATTAACAATCGGACCATGGACCTTTAATTATTATTTAACTAAAAAACCAGACAACTGTGATACCAAACTATTGAAGTGCTAAAATCTCAAAATGCACAAGGATAGATTTGGACGTCTTTTCTTTGCAATAAATTTGAGTTATGTTTTTAAGAGACTCTGATTTACTGAATACAGTGTAGCATGTTCAATTTATTCATCGTTAGCTTCATTGCATTACCATAATTCTCCGTTTTCATTTTCGGGACACTGTATTTTTCAATGACTAGGTAAATTGGCATTTAGATGATCAAATTTGTCATTGACTGTTATTTTGTCTGGGCTCAGCAGACTGTGAAAATCTGTGGCTATCTAGCTCTCTCTCAAATTGTTGATGTTCAAACTTAATATTTGATTTATTGGTGTATTCTGGGTGCATTCGCTGGGACGCACTAAGTGCATGCCTATGGTCAATCAGTATGTGTGGGCACAGATGTCAGACTGGGCTCATTTTGAGGGGTGGTGAAAGAAACCAAATGGAACATTTCCCATGTAGTACCGAAGATACTGTAGGTTGTTTTGGCAAGGACATCCTAAGAAAACATGTTGCATGGCCTCTCTGATTTGATTACTATTGGGAGATTTCCAACTTAATTGAAAACTTGGACATAAGAAAACAAAGGTCAAAAAAGAAGAATTGATGTATGATGATGCAGAGGCAGATCTGAGGATGTTCTGAACCTGACTTGACCTTTTTTGGATGTGTTGAACCATTCATGGACTTGTCAATTAAATCTTGCTTCAAGAATGGATTTGTGAAATAAGTACTTAACCATATAAAATCTTGGTTCACAATTTATTTGCAATTGTAATAAAAAAAATAGCCACTACACTTCAGGACTGTTGTGGAGGATTGGAAATATGCGGACCTAGGGGTCGGCCAAGCTTGACTAACATAATTGGACATTAACAGGGAATAAACAATAAAGGAAAATGACAGTGACTCTGCTATGGCTGCTGCTACCATTGAACGGTTAGTCCCCAAGAGTTTCTCCACCATTGAGAATCTGAGTCTGTCAGGAGCCAGCGAAGACTCTGCTAGATGCATGCTCCTTAAGATGTGTACAGAGAGCATAGGGACCTTGCATGGTGGTTTGCCGGTTTGTGCGTTGCATGCAGGGTGCTCAGGTTGGGTGGCATTATAAAGAACCTTTACAATATTCACAGCTTCACAAGCTCCAAAGAGAATGTGATGAATGAATATGAAAAATTGAATACAGGAATCAACAAATTGTCACTGTCAGGGACTGTTTGAGAGAGGCAGAGAGCGTGGGATTTGTTTTGTTGTGAGTCTCGCATGAATACCAGAGCATGGTATAACCCCTGATGTCTACCAGCTTTCTTAGAATATATCTGATTGGCTCATTGCATGATATATCATGAAATAACCTCCGAGATGCCAATCAAAATAGATTGTATGTATTTATGTACAATTTCATTGTTTTTCCTTAACACATTTCTGATTGGCCAATTGCATCAAGTAACCAGAGATGTAACTTTTCGGATTTTTTTTTTTTAATTTTTAATTTTTTTAAAAAATTTCTGAGATCAAAGTGTCATTGGTAAAGGTAAAACTGCATAAAAAAACACCAGTTTTAAGTACCAATTTATTTTAGAGAAGGGGTCTTATACCCTAAAATCACACAAGAAAATACGTTCCCCAGAGCTTCACCGGATGCTACGCTAAAATTTGGCCTTCCCGTCGGTTCAAATTTTGGATTTTCAGGATATGGCACTATTCCTCTGTTACTTCTCTGAGTAACCCTTAGCTTATATATGAATGACCAGTGAAATCATCCAGTTGTGTGTGTGTGTGTGTGTGTTGGGGGGGGGGGGAGGTGGGGGGAAGTGGGGTTAAAACCAACTTGCCGTGTACATTTACTTTCCACATATCAGTCTATAGCAGGTAAAGGTGCATTTTGTGATTTTACCATCTTAGTTTTATTCCTGGTTCACTAAATATCCTTGAGAAAGGCTTATTCACAAAATTTGAGTTGATCCCGATCTTGCGGTTTTGTGTTATGAGCATTTGTTTCCCACAGTCCCATAGGCCACTGTGCTGTAATTTCTGTTTACAGACAGAAAATACAAAATTGCATATTTCTTATAGATACGACTGAATTTGCACGTAAGATAAGGCACACATGGATTACTAAGGCTAATAGTTCAGATCATATTAAAATTCAACTTTTTTTTAGGTAATTAATTTACTTCTAGATAATGTAATCAATGGCAAATTAAAAGTTATTTTAAAATTTTAAGAATTCACAAATACCTTTCAAAATCATGGACAACAATTCCAACATTTTCATCTGGAGTTCCGGCCGGTGGGAATAGTCACATGATCACATCAGGATACCATTTCCAAACCGTATTGCATTGTAGAATTGCCCATTCTTTGGATGAATATGTACAAGTGAGCAACGTACTGCCCGTCTCATCTGAAGTGTGATCACACAGTGTTTTGGGAAACATGTATCTCTTTTCAGACATGTGACTGACACTTGACTAATTAAATCAGGCCAAGAGTTTCCTGAGATGAACCTTGTATTAGACGATGAACTTTGATATGGTTCATTCAGGACTGCGATTTTAGACGGAACGGTTCAGAACAAGTTTTGGTTTTAGTGAGAGATGTGTATGATAAATTAGCAGCCAGTGATTGATAATGAGTAAGTAGCATATAGACAAGTGTAATGGAGATTTGATCAATGTGATGTAATTTGAGGGCATGCAGACGTGGGGTGTTTTTGGTCATAAAATTTGTCACTTTTAAGTGAATTGTACAATTAAATTATATTAATTGTTATAATATGATGCATTGTATTGTTTGAATCTGTGACTTTTTGACCTGTGGATAAGCTAAAAGTATTGTGGTTATATAAAATCTGCCCCTTTTAGTGTACACATGAATAGCTTTGCATATTTGAAAATAAAGGAATTTCAGAGAGGCCCTTTGAAATGTTACCAGTTGTCACAGATATATTAAAGGCTGACTCGGTGATATCCCGAGGATGGCACCCACAATTTTCTAACAAATCCTGGTTTTTGCTTGTACCGTATACATAATGCTTGTCCACATACTAATCTCTGCATGGAATAGGTAAGCTGAAAATTGATGTTCTTCATATAGAAAATCACAACTTTCAACTTTATAAAAAAATTCCAGATCCAAATATTTGGTATACGCAGTATTCTATGGTACTGTTATACTACACATAAATGTTTACTACATCAAAGCGAAAATTCCAATTCATCTTAAACTTAGGAATTTCGCATTTATATATTCCTTGATGTAGGGCCCTTCATCATCACCAAAAAAAAAAAAAATCACAAGAGAGAGTCAGCTGCTCATAATTAACACTTCATAAAACCAAAAAGGTAGCAAATCCAACTAAAAGTTTTGAACATAAATGTGTGGTCTCTTACATGGCTATGAAAATACATGCTATGTTAGCCTTATTTGGCTATATTTTAGAGAAAGTGTGTTGTTTGGATGAAATTCCATGTGCAATTTGGATAATATTGTCCTAGAAATTTGCTGCACAGCAGTGGCCTATAGCAGTCTAGATTTTATCCACACCATTGATTGTAACTTATTCCGTTTTGGTTGTGTCTTCTTCAGGGCCCAGCAGCGTGGAGTGCCTACAATGTGCGCGTGCCACAAAGCAACAAGCAACCCAGTTAGCAGCCACCGCTTCAAATGCGAGTGTGATGTCAACAGCTGGAAATCGTAGTACTGTCCATCCTAACGGTCAATACACAGAGCCACGTAAGAGTTTTCTAACTAAATATTTTGGGGCCATGCAGTTAGCTTTCCAACTGATTCACTTTGTGGCATGCCATCTGCTGCTCTGTGAACCAGTTGCCGAGCAGTGAGGTCACCGTCTTATTCTTTCACCAAGACTTGACCTAATCCCGATTCCAGAAAAAAATACAGCACTGAGGTTTATTGTGTTTTAAAAATTTGTTTTGCTAGACAATCCTAATCCTTTATTTACTTGATTGGGGTTATTGTCAAAATTTAAAAAAACAAAACCAAAAAAAAAAAACCCCAAAATTTGTATTGCTTGTTTCTGTGTGCTAAAAGTATAACAATCAAGCTGAGCAGTGGCTTGCACTAAGACTAAATTTATTATGCAATACTGTCTGTAAACCCCAGGTGTCAATTTTTTTTTTCCAAAAGAGGGTATTTTATGACATAGTTCAGTTATAATTTTCATTGCAAACCATCAGAAATAGCCATATGGGTGAAGCCTAATGAAATACCATAGTGCTCCATGCACAAAAAGAATCCGTTAGAACAGCACAACAACATTAACAATTGCTACATCCACGGCTGTACCAAACTAGCATACTGGCCTGCTAAAATGGTCTGTTTAACACATTTTGACATGAACAGATTTAATTTTTGAAACTGTACACTTGTCAAAAGCTTAGGTTGACAAACCTGCCACCAATCTTGCATATTTGCGATTGTTAATTGTCAGCTTATTTACATATTTGCCATGATTTTTTGTATTTTTAGGAACATTTGGACAAAAAATGAGGGGCATTTATTACAAGTAGAGACTTGTTTTTTGATAAACATTTGTTTTATTCCTTTTAATACCCAATAAGAACAAGGAAGAGAAGATTTCGCTGAGTTCCCACACAGCTATTTGATTCACACACGGAACCATTGAGTATCGATCTACATCCGGGACATCCCTATTTCAGTGTACATGTCCCCCGCGAAAAAGGTGTTTTCTTGACTCTTATTCAGACATATTTCGACTGGCAATAGGAATTATTCTGATGTAGTTTATTTTACATATATGTAACCAGCGCTTGTCAGGCTCATTTACTTCTATTGCCAGTGTAATAAAAACGCTATTTGATTCTAAACTTGCACCATGCACTCTTAGTCTCTTACAGGTCGTGCATCTGTACGGGACTTTTTTGTAATGCATTATGGACTGGTGTGGCATTTTCATCGCTAGCGTGTATTGAATCGTGGGAATTCGGCGAAATCTTCTCTCAGGGCAAAGGAGAAAAATTCAGAATATTATTTTAGCCTATACTTAAAATATTGATTGATCAGACATGTGCTAAGGTTGTGCATAATATGACTGTTATTACAAGAAAACTAACTTTGGATTTTGTCTCTTTTATTCCCAGTTTCAGTCCTTGGTCTAGGTTTAATTCTAAACCTGGAAATCCTAATTAAAACTTAATTTCAATATTTTAAATGTAGAGTTACTATCAGGTCTATTGAAAAGTATCTTTTGTATCTTTGGAAATCCTTAGTGGCTGTATTGATTTCTTGGCGATTCGGGATTCAGTTCATTTCACAACCAGAACTCTATACCGAAAACCAATGAAACCTGCTGTAAAATGCTTTATTTTTATGGTGCAATTTTTTTTCAGAAATGATCAACAACCCATCTTTATCTGTGGCAAGAAATTGGGATGAATTCAGTATTCTGCCACCATATCCTTCAACATGCAGTTTATTCTATTGAGGCTGCCAAATTCATAGGGTGGCGGCACAATACAAAATTCTTTTCAGAAATTGCTGCTGATTTTATCATTATTTCACTTGGGATTAATTTAAGGATTCACAGCAATTAAGTTACCATGTGAAACTGACCACAAACTTTGCTAAAATAAAATGCTTGTGAAATGCTTGTGAAATACGGTTGTTTTACAGTGGTCCTGAGTTAGTACAAGAAGGTGACAGGACAACGACAGCTAATTTATTTTGATCAAATCTTTAAAAAGGCCGAGTTGTCGGTCAGTGGCTCTTGATGAACCATCATGAGAGCCACTGACTTCTTGGAAGATTGTAAGTGCAGCGGCTGACATTTGTTGCTTGAGTTGAAAGCGGCCATGTCTTAGTTCTTTAAGAGCCTCTGCATGGTCATATCTTAAGAACCACTTTTTCTTATTTGGAAATAAGAATGTTTTGGAATTATTCTGCATTGATTACCTGACTTCAAATAAGAGGTTCCTTCTTGCCCTAACTCACTGATATATTAAAGTCTGGTCTCAGAATAGCAAGTCACTGATATTTGAGGAACATAGTGGACTTCATTTTTAGGTCGTTTGGTGCATTCGACAAGACCTTTTGCCGGTATGATTTGTGTGTCTGTGTGTTTCTGTCTGTTAGTCTGTGGTGTGTCAAATATTTAGTATACACCTTTTCATTGGCACTTTTTCATTCAACCTACTATAGTTTTTAGCGCAATGATGGATCAAGTTCGTACTTGGTATGCTTAAATACATTGAGAAAAGGAGTCAAGTGGGGTCACAGATGAGGTCAAAGGTCATTCAGGGGTCATTTAGGGCCATTATATTGTTCTAGTCAAACTATACTTTGATTACCACCAAATTGGCACGCCTCATAACAGTGCGAACTGATATGGAATAATGTAGGCAAAAGACAACGCAAGAGACGTTTATGTTATGCGTGGCGCGCGCGCGATTCTGTGCAAACACTCGAGAACGTTTGGTTTACTTTTATGCACGGAACGATAACAACCAAATAATTCCCGCCTATTTGGTGGTAATTAAAGTATAACTGCAGCCTTTTAGTGCAGTGATGGATCATGTTCATACTTGGTATGCTCATAAATTGCGACAAGGGGTCTTATGTGGGGAAACATGAGAAGGTCAAAGGGCATTCAAGGGTCATATTGCTCTTATTCTTTGACCACACAATCGGACAACCTATTTGGGACCACTGTTCCTATTTTTTACTTGGTTAAATGAACTCGCTCTGTTTTGGTCGAATGTGTTTATTAACATGCATTCCCTTCATTATTTACTTGTCTTTTTCCAAATTTGCATGTTTACAAAAGATAGATTTTGCATACCAAAGTCACTTTTCACATTCAAATTCTGTATTGCCAATATTACCAACTTCACTACATACTTTGGTGCCCTTATCCATTTACCCAGTGATCCTTTAAATGTATTTTCCATGAAATTGGTAGGTTCACTGTAGTTTATTGAATTTTTGTAGTGCTCATGATTTTAAAGGCAATAGAGATTATGGTATAAATAAGTCTAAAAAATATATATGGTTATATAAAAATTGTGAACCACTAAATGTCCATGTACAGTAGTGAAATTTTGATTATTAATAAATTCAGGCTTAAAAACAAGCTACAAGTTGACCCTGTAATTAAAATAACAACACATATACCAGCACATTTTGGTTATATCAGAAACATGCATTTCAAGTGGTTCTATTTCACATAGGATTTGGTGTAAAATTACTACTTTTTTTCTGAGATTGTAAAATTCTGGGTGTGAGACTGACTTTGACTATCTTAGGCCAAACAAAAAAATATGGTTTTGTCTCAAAGCTGACGCACGCGTTTGTAAATTTCGAGGTAAATTCAAAACAAGTTATGCGGAACTTTTTTTTATTTTTTTTTTCAAAAAAAAATTTGTGGAACTCCGATTTTTGTTGAAAACTAAAACACCCAAGTCAAGCGATCTGCAGCTCTCAGCATTGAACTGATTCAAGCCTGTCAACTAGTACAATTTTGCCGTATTTTGTCCGTTTTCCGAGTCCCTAAGTGCTAAAAAAATGTACGATTATGATTTCTGAATATCTCGGTCAATTTTTAAAAAACACAGAAAACAGATGCCAGAAATGTCCTTAGATATTTGACCAATAAAGTTCTGAAATTTTGTCCATAATAACCCCATCTTTTGAATGATATTTCTTTCTTAAAATTGGCCAGAAACTTCACAAATTGGAAGCAATATCAAGTGATTAAAACCCCGACTTATATTCCCGACAACTTTCAATGATACCAGCATTTGTTTTTTTTTTTTTTTTTTTTTTAAAATTGTGAACCACTAAATGTCCATGTACAGTAGTGAAATTTTGATTATTAATAAATTCAGGCTTAAAAACAAGCTACAAGTTGACCCTGTAATTAAAATAACAACCCATATATACCAGCACATTTTGGTTATATCAGAAACATGCATTTCAAGTGGTTCTATTTCACATAGGATTTGGTGTAAAATTACTACTTTTTTTCTGAGATTGTAAAATGGTGTTATCAAATTCTGGGTGTGAGACTGACTTTGATTATCTTAGGCCAAACAAACAATATGGGTGTCTCAAAGCTGACGCACGCGTTTGTAGTTTCGAGGTAACGTCAAAACAGTGATGCGGAACTTTTGCACAGTCGCGGGGCTCGACTGTGCTTTGTGTTCTGTCAAGGTTTTCTTCTTTCCCTTTCTGTCAACTTCCGTCAAACTTCAATTTGCTCGTTCTGCCACATACTTTCTCAATGTTGACAAGGACTTGGACACCAACATCAATGACCACTCCCGCATATTTGACCCGACTTGTTTGGGTCAAAGGTTCACATAAGGTCACAGAGCCAAAAACTTGTTTTTCACCAACATATGCTACTCCTCCTACAGATTATGTTTGCATGGTAACATGACCTGATGATTGACGCAGCTCCGTACCCTTCATAAATTATGCCCAGCAGACGGATCAAATGTCATTAAGGGGCATTTCCGGCCTGATTTTAAATATCTTCAAAAAATCATATCTACATATGCAAGGTGTAGATTGGTGCTACTTGCCACAGCTGCCTGTTATAAATTCCATATAGGTCAATGGAGGTCATCCAGGGGTCAAAGGTCAACTTTTCATAAATGGCTCCGATTGAGCTGAAATTTTACTGAATGATTCCTTATGACATTCTAACAGGTTGAAAATTTTCGAGGTCCAAAAGTCAATAGGTCAAAAGTCAAATTTCAAACTGCTCCGATTAAGCGACATTTGGACTGTAAACTGACCTGATTGACTTCTGACAGTTGAAAATATTTTCGAGGTCACAGGTCATTCAAGGGTCAAAGGTCATATTTTCAAAATGCTCACATTGAGCTGAAATTTGACTGAAATCTATCCTTATGACATTCTAAAGCTGTTTGAAAATATTTTTTGAGGTCAAAGGTCTTAAGAGGTCAAATTTCAAACTTTCAAAATACTCCGATTGAGCTGACAATTGAAACGATCCTTATGGCATCTCAAATGTCTTAATTAATTTTTTTTATTTCGAGATCAAGGTCATTTAGGGCAAAGGTCACTACCTCGACTGGGCTCAGATCTGTCTCCAGAGCTAGTTTTTATTTTTTTTTTCAAAAAAAATTTTGTGGAACTCGATTTTTGTTGAAACTAAACACCCAAGTCCAGCTATCTGCAGCTCTGCATTGAACTGATTCAAGCCTGTCAACTAGTACAATTTTGCCGTATTTTGTCCGTTTTCCCGAGTCCTAAGTGCTAAAAACGTACGATGTATGATTTCTGAATATCTCGGTCGATTTTTAAAAAACACAGAAACGGATGCAGAAATGTCCTTAGAATATTTGAGCCAATAATTCTGAAATGTTTGTCCATAATAACCCCATCTTTTGAATGATATCTCTTTTTACAAATGGCCAGAAACTTCACAAATTGAAGCAATATCAAGTGATTAAAACCCCGACTTAGATTCCCGAACTTTCAATGATACCAGCATTTGTTTTATGCTGTTTCCATTGCTAGTCCTATTACGTATGGCATCAATCACAAGGTTATCATTGTGTAAGAGACTGTTGGTTGATTCGTGATCGCTGCAGTATTTTTCAACAACACCGGCAGGGTGAAAGGTTAATCTCCCGGTTAGGGTTAAGGTCAATAGTTTAGTCTTTATTTTAATGTTTTTCTAACACTTTTCATATTTAACTCGTCCTGATGAAAATTAGGAACATTTCAGTTTATAAATCAGAACAGAAGAACTTGACATTTTATGAGGGAGCGCAGAGAGTTAGGAATTTAAAAAAAAAATTTAAAAAAATGCGCGTACCGCATGTAAAAAGTTTTTTTTTCAAACACTATCAGCTTGAGACAAAATATTTTTTTTTTTGGCCTTATCCATGACCTAATTTAAAAGTAAACTTGCACACATGACAAACAAACAGACAAATACATATTGCCATACCCAACTTAAACTGACTGGAAGGAGATTGTAAATTGTGTTAGTAGTTACGACAGGCAAAAGCTGTCTGTTGCTCAAGACGAATTGTATCACCGAGATAAAAATCAAAAACAGGACAGAATTGGCTAAACAATCTGTGTTTATAAATTAGTTATTTACGATAGTGTGCCCCAGAGTATTATCCAACAACAGAATAAAGTCCTCGTGAGCTATAGGAAGTGTATGTGTTCTTTTGGAGGTTTCCACTGCTGTCCGTCACATTGGTGTACCCATGTATGCTACTATGCATGGAAAAGCTTGGGGATTTTTTAAACGTAGATCAACCAAAAAAGGGGTATCTGTCGTAAAATTCTTATTTGTAATTGTCTACATGGTCTAGAAACAGTCAACTTATTAAAGGAAACGGTGTTTAATTATCGTCTGATTAGTTAAGGGCTCATTTGCACTTGAATGTTGCTTTATTGTGGTTATTTGTTAAGGTTACAGAAAGATGGGGGAAATGGAAATTATACAAAATGCTGTATAAGGTTTAGGACTGTTAAGGATATCAATTATTTCATCAAGCGAGGGTTAAGAGCACAAATATTTTCTATAGGTGTGTGGGTCACTAAGGTTCCTTCGCTTCCTAAGGGATAGCTCAGAAACAGTATATTTTACTGTACACGATTTATATTGCATAATTTGTAAGTTTTAAACCCAGGAGTTGAAAACAAAATATTTAAATGTTAACATTTTTATTTCAGGTTCATTTTTCAAAATAACCCTGTCATGATCTGACAGTATTGTTTTTATTTCGTTGTGCGGGGGTGGGGTGAGTCACTTAAGGGCATCAGCAAGGCTATTCCCACCCCCTTTCATGACGATCTTGTTGTTTCATGTGCAGTTTAGCAATTTAGCACAAATTGATACATTGGGTTTACCATAGCAATTCCATATAATTCAGTACAATGTCTTCATTACTAATAAGTAATGTGCTGTTTTTTTCGGCATTTACTCAGATGAACTAGACCAGCAGAAATTCACACACATATTATAACCTTTGAAACATGTTGTAAATTGCCTGTCATGAGATGTGTGAAGTTGCAAATAGCAGCAGCATAACATTATTTGGTGTGTTGTGAAAATACCTGTCACATGATTCATTCCATGAATGAATAGTGCACCAAGGAAGAAATGAAATCCAAATTCTATCTGTCAATTCTACTT
>JAMKCH010005790.1:0-56391 GCA_023653785.1 Ophioderma brevispina
ATCATTGGGAGGTTCACATTTTGGCTTTTAGGAGTTACCAAGGGTGATCATTTTTCATAAGTTCAGATCATAAGATATTCTTTGATGTAATTGCATCGTACATCTTGTTGTGAGGGCCAAATTTCAGAGAAGAAGCCAAAACAACGAAAATAGCCATGTCTTCATATTGGTAAAATTATATAAAATCCCAAAAGTCATGCCAATAGGTTGATTGTGTCGCCTGAATTTAACGAATGTTCATGGAGGAAAACTAGTCCAAAAATTCGGTGTGTCCGTATGTCCGTCCGTATGTCCGTCCTTATGTCCGTCCGTTATGACGCGGTTACCTTTTTTAAAAGGCTTGCAGGCTAACGCTATCCCCGATTTACCTCAAACTTGATGGATAGGAGAATAGAGTGAGGTTTGCCGCAATATTATGTGTAGTTTTGGCTGGCAATGATTGCATATACAAGAATTTCTAATTAGCTTATTTGCATATTTTTCAGCCATTTCGGTTAACCTTTTTGAAATGCTCTGCTGGCTTAAACGCTATGCCCGATTAACTTATAACTTGATAGGGTGATAAAGTGAAGTGCCAAAATATTATGTGTAGCTTTTGGCTTGCAGTATTTGCATATTCATGAATATAATTAGCTTATTTTGGCGTGTCAAAATGACAATCATTTCCCCGCAAGGATTGTGTGCAAGTTATCTGGAGTTCCGTAGGCGTATAATGATTAACTGGTGGAAGGAAGCGGGTAAAGAGTTCTCGACCTCCGGATTAGTGATGTTGGCCATATTTCGGGCGAATACATATGCAAAATGAGCTAATTGATATGCAAAAATCAGCATAACGCTATATTTGAAAAAGGTACAGCGGATTATGCCAAAATTCCTCACGCACGAAACCAATTATGGTGTGCATCTTCGTTGCCATTGAAAGTTCCTGACACATGCGGCCTGGTATTCAATGAGCTTAATAAATATGCATAATTGGTGTAGCGCTAAATGGTACATCGGGATATGCCAAAATTCCTTTGCTACAGCACTGACTATACCTTACATCTTGTGTGTGAATCAAGGAGGGGGAAGGGTGGGGTGTTGGGGAAGGGGCAGGGTGGCGGTGTGGGGAGGGGGGGACAGGGTGTTGGGGAGGGTGGGGTTGGAAGGGAGTAGTGGGTTGGAATGAAGGAGGGGATGGGGGGGCGGAGCGGAGGCGGGTAGGGGTGGTGGGAATAGGGTGGTGGGTCGGGGGGGTGGTGGCATCGGGGTAGGGTGCATCAGGGAAAGGGTGCACGGGGAAGGTGGGTCGTCGGTGAGGGGCGGGGTTGACCTCATGTGACCTTGATGACTTCATGTGACCTTGGTGACTTCATGTGACCTTGGTGACTTCTGTGACCTATTTGGTGACTTTGTGTGACCTTTGTGAACCATGTGGACCTTGGTGACCTTGCTGACCTCACAGCACATTTAGCCCAATTCACAAATCGTTGTGCCGGGGAGCAGTCGAGTGGGATTGAGACCTGGGAGGGAGTGGGGTGGTGTAAGGGAGGGGCGGGGCTTTGTTGTCAGGGAGGGGGCAGGGTGGGGGGCGTCGGGTGAAGGGCAGGGTGGGGCGGGGCGGGGTGACCTGGTGACCCAATGTGACTTGTGCACCCTTGCGAATTTGGACCCCAGTGGACCACTGGGACCCCATGGGCCTTGGTGACCCATGCGACCTTGGTGGGACCCCATGCGCCCTTTGTGACCCATGTGAACCCATGTGACCCTATGCGAGCTTTGTGACCCCATGTGACCCAGGGACCCATGTGGCCCTTTGTGAATCCTGTGACCTTTGTGACCCGTGTGACCTTGGGTGACCTCATGTACAACTTTGAACCCTTTCACAAAAACCGCACTGCGCAGACGACACTAGGGGTCCAACCTCCGCGAGGTAGGTTTTCAGACATTTCGGTTACCTTTTTAAAATGCCCTGCTGGCTAAAACAACTATGCCCGATTTACTTCAACTCAAAATTTGACAAAGGTTTGTTTTGTATAACACTGTTCTCCAGTGCATTTGTTTTCTTTCTAATCATTTTCAACTCTTCATCATAAAGCACGTGATCGCGCAACCAGGCTACACTTGTGGTTCGAGAACCGCCTTGTTTATCATGTTCACCAATTTGTCCAACAAGCTGATGGATATTCTGCTACTGATATATTAAAAGTTTTTCACAAATTTTTCACAGGATGACAAGTTCAAACAAATATTTTTCAGTTGTCCTATATGGAAGAATGATTAAGTTTAGAAGAATAATGTTCCTGCAAAAAGAATGATGTTTGTTCAATAACCAATACCTTTTTCACGGAAACAATATTTTGTGTATCCACAATGTGGGGTTGGGATATAGAGTTGTCCAAGACTAACCTAAACTATAGTCTTATTCGAAGCCTGAGCTGATCTTGCATTGTGGTTGAAGTGTCTTCGAGCATGCTGTTGTAGTTTCGGCTTGAATCGTAATGATAAGAGTGGACACTTAATATTCCTCTGCCAAAATATCTCTGACACTTGCAAAAAAATTAAAGTGTGCAAAGATTCATAAGAAAAGGAAAGAGATAATAGCAGTTGGAAATATGAGATTAACTTGAATGCAACTGAAGATGTATGGTTGAAGTTCTTTTTTGAAGATCGTATCAGGGTGGTAGAGAATTTTACTGATGGTGAGTTATTCTAAGGTTTTGCTGCTGCTTGCATCTCGCTTTTCAAAGAAGAAATTAGGGAATAAAGCCTGGTTGATACTTGATGCGATTTTTCAGCTGCCTGAAATTGCAGCGATTTTCTCCGAATCGCAGCGATTTCACGCCGACTTTCGCGATTTCTCTCGCTGTCGTAAGCTGGAAAATATGTGCCCGCGAACCTCATGGTATTAAAATAGCCAGTATAGTGCAAGACTGGTCTCTGTTGCGTAATTATAAGGCTTGTTCGTATATTTATGCAATTATTTCCAACTTGCAATTTAGTACCAACGGGTGTACAAGAATATAGCGTAAACGTAACAAGTGATTTGGATAAAGTGATTTTAGCATTATCGCTGAAACAAACACTTGTAAATAGCCCAAGGGCATTCTATAACTATGACCTCGGAAGGCTTTTAAAGCAAAGAAGGCATACCACTACTCCATCATAATTATGCAGAGCTTTTTGTCAAAAGACAGCTGCCTTGTGTTGTTTTTAATCATTATATTTACCTTTTTGTAACTTTTTTTAACAATTAACCATTTTGGATTAATTTCATTTTGTGAGTTATTTCACTATAAATGTAAACAAAATGATTGAATGCGAATAAGTTCTTTTATTATTATTATTTTATTCAAACCCCTCCCCCATCTCATTAATTAAAAAAATCAGACGTATGGCAGCTATTGGATTTAATGTCTTTTGAAAAGGCTTTTGAACGAAGCTCTTCAAATAGGTCTACTCAACCCATTTTTGACCCACATGACTGTTAATTGTTTGTGGTGCACCAACATGCCAACGCAGAATGTACTAGCTTGCAGGACGTTGGCCAATAATAAAATTTAGCTTATTTTCATCTTTAACATTTTTTAAAATAAAAGGACGCTACTCGGCACCTGTCAATCGTTCATAAATGAAAGTTGGCAGGACATTCTAATATTGCGCTCTACGTAAACTTAACTTACAATAGGAAATGTCTTAAGTCCACTACACATTAAGGCCTATAGGCAAAAATTGAACTATAATAATAAGCTTCGTACTTCCATTATAGCCCTCAAAATTAAGGTGGAGGATATCGCCTCCCACAAATTCTTGTTCGTAATGATAATTGTCCTTGTAGTCGGATCTTTTTGTCATTGTGGTGGGGGTATTTGCCACTCCTCAATTAGCGCCTCTACTTGGATCGTCACTCAGAATTCTCATGAGCAGGGATATTTGTCAAATTTGCTTTTGGGGGCCAAATGAAGACTTCCGATTGGATGAACGTAAAAAAATCGTCAGCAAGAATTGCAAAAGTTAAAACTCATTTAACTTCAGCGATTCCCGCTGAATCGTCTCGCTGGTACCGCTGGCGAGAAAAATCTGGAATCGCCTGCGGGTCTCGGCAGACTTGCGCGCTAAATCGTGACCTTCACGAGACAAAAAATCGCGCCGATTTCACGCAGCTGAAAAAATCGCGCAGTATCAACGGGCTTAAGAGCTAATGCCTGATTCGGTAATAAATATGGTTCCCATGAGTTGAGTTGAGGTATGCTGGTGCATAATGTAAGAATTTTAGGGACAACATCAATCTTGTTAAAGGACCCTTAGACAACAGGTAAGCACTTTTTCTATCAGCCAGCAGAAAAAAAGGGCCAATTAGGAATAAGGTCTATATCTCTCCTTAAACTGTGGCTAAGAGTGTTATTACATAGTTGCAGATTGTAAAATTTAGCAAGCAAATATTAACATTACTGCCATACTGGAATATTCTTCAACAATTTTTTGTTTTGTTGTCTCAATTTGTGTTTTCAGGTACTGTGAAAGCAGGCGGAAAGTGTTTAGAACACGTCAAAGAAGGTTATGAAAAGGAACCTATGGTGAATAATTATGGCTAAAAAACGACTATTAGTTGACTTCTGCCCATACCTTTAAAACCCCCAAGCTTGTAGTTTAATCATGCATCTCCATGTTCTTATATAACTTTGTTGGGCAAGAGGTTCCTCCCTCCACATGTAACACAAGAAAACTTTCACAAATATCTCCTTCACTGTTAATCTTTAAAAAGAAAAATAGATAAAAAAATGAAAAACAAAAATAAAAAAAATTTAAAAACAATTGTAATGGGTGACCTGTTGTTAATGAAGTGCCTGTATACATTGAAATCAGAAAAGTCCGGCCTTACTTTGCTGCTCATCCGGAACAGATACCGAGATGAAATTTTCCAAAAGTTGCTAACCAGTAATTGAATTTTTTTAACCAAGAAGCCATTTCAATAAGTTGCCACGGGCCAAATTGTATTTTGGTTTATTTTAATATTTTCTTTTTGGTTGTGTTTTATTATTTTAATGTTTGTTTTATAAAGTCATACAGAACAACTAGAAAACACTTGGTTATGCCAGTTTTTTAAAATAACTTTTCTTTTTTTTTTTTTTTTTTTTTTTTTTAATTTAATTGACACCATTTTCAAGCATCTTTTGTTTTGTTAACCAAAAGTGCATCAATAATGTAGGTCACCTAACCCCATGGCACTACTCCTTTCAAAAACTGTTCCTGTTGGCTAATACATCACATATACTTCATTAAACCAATTGAAATGCATTTACAAATATTCAGGTCAAGCCTTGAGCCTTGCCACCCTTTCCTTACCATGTTTTGATTGGCTTTAAAACAATCGCGCAGATTCCCTTTTGAGCAAACGGCAGGTAGTACTCTCTGGGCTAATGAAGCGGGTCAGTTTTGCAACAGGTGTGGAGTATGTTTTGAAAACTAGTCTTCTATCTTAGAATATCCTCTACACCCCTCGTCGGTATGACTGTATACAGCTTTGTCCGAAGTTTCTCAGTTGCGTTGGGCCATCCAAGTGTAACTCTGCTATCACAACAGTCTTAAAATAATTCATGCCTTGAGCAATTGCTTGCAATATGCTACCATTGTTTTATACCTTTTGTTTCGAAGTAGAATTACTACCATTTGTTGCATTTCAAATGTCTTTTTTGACTGTTTGCGCACAGGCTGTACACCGAGGGTGTTTTGAGTCATCCCACAATGCCCAGTTTTGGGAAATTTCATCATCACCTCAATAGGGTCATGGGATACCATAAAAATCCTATTTTAACGCACTTAGAAACCCTGACTTTAAGAATTGCTCCTTTTGGCCCCTAAGCATTATCACTTAGGGATTTTTTGCACGATTATGAAATTCTTGCAGCCTTTAAACTTTTTTGGAACACTTTTTATCCCTAATACTTACATGTGTTTAGTAAAGTAGAGTATAAGCACATTGCTAATGCCTCATGGTTGATTCAAATCACCCTCTGGTCCTGTACATAAGATATATATTTGATTTTTTTTTTTCCTTTAAATGTTTAGCTATAGCAGTTCTTAAACTGAGTTACTTTGGCTCCATTTGAGCGTGTATGTCATCCCCATGTTAAAACATGTAAAAATACCTAGAGGGTGTAACTTTAGAATTGTTAAACAGTGCTTAAAGTTTTAACTACTAATTTTTAATTATTAACCATCGTACTGCCGTTCCAAACCCAATGTTTTTTGATTAACCTACAGTACAAAAAGACCTGAGGTAAAGGAACCATGAGATTCATAACTAACAAAGCAGATCAGTATGTTTTGTCTCATTTTATTATTACAGTCTGTAAATTTGTACGTGACTGATATGCTGAAGGTGTCCGCTTGTTGGTGAGGCAATCAAACGAGAATGTTTTCCTACCAAGACAGTAGGCGCCATTGGGTTACACCAAATCCATATTGTATGATCCCTAGTTCACTGCCTACTTTCATGGGGTGGGGTGACCTGTGCATTGGGAGCTAGTATGGGTATGTTGTCCACCTATTTTCGTGTTCTTTTTCATTTCCAGTGACCTGCATTTTAGGACCATTTTAGTACCAGAGACCCTAATTTTCATGTCCAAAGCCATATTCTACCCAAATTTCCTTCAAAACACCTCAAAAAGTAGCTGGAAATTAAGGTAGATCACAAATTATTTTCCGAAATGTTGAAAACGTAGCTCCAGAGACCCCCCAATTTTTCGGGCATCAAATCAGCTCCGGAGCCTCAATATTTGAAATCCAGGGGGCATATACCTACCCAAAATAAAGGTGAGAACCCTGGGCCCTTTCATACAGCATTTCTGATTGGCTAATTATATCATATATTCATTTCACTAACCAGTTGAAATACAGGTTAAAACCTCTTCAGCCCATCCACCATTCTTAACATGTTGCCTATCGGCTAAAAATAATCACCTAAGTTCCGATGTGACAAACCAACAGATAGGGCTCACCGTGTTAATGCTTCTGGGAGCATAGATGCAACTAATAAGTAGGCTATCCATAATCCTCTTTTGCATTTGTGCAGTATTATATGGCCTGCATATTTGACATTATTCAAACTGTAACAGTCACAGACAGATTCTTCACAGACATATTTTCCACCCTCTCTTCTTTTACCATTAAGTGAACAAGATAGCTTGGTTTTAAAAGAGGTCACCACCCAACCCTGAGAGTAGCATATGATAGATTGTATGAGGGAGTGTGGGATATTTTGTATGTTGTAAATGGTATTTATGTCCAGACCCATTCCCATACAAGCAGCTGAAGGTCAAGTCTGTGAAATAACAAAGAAAAGAAGAATCCAGGCATTTTCTGTACGCAGTGCTATGCACCAGTCAATTTAAATTGCTGAGGTTTTAAAGTTGATAAAGTAAGGTGACACAAAAATCTAATACCTGTAATTTTGAAGACAACTTATTGCCCTAGTTGCGATTCAGGAATTGAGTTGCTTTTAGGTGTGAAAGTTAGCCTTTTCAGGAAGTGACATGAAATACTTTGAATGAAAAGTGTCTAGTTGTTCTTATCAAAACCATATATGCAATTATCCCCCGAGTACATTAACACTAATGTAATTCCACCATGTAATCACCTTAAATCTGCACAAAAACGGTCTGTGTTTGTGTGTGTGTTTGTGTGTGTAATGCATCATAGAATTGTAACGTCTATGTAGGTGATTGCAAAAGTACCACTTATCTTAATGGCAGACTCAGAGATTTTGAAATACATATTTTGTATTCAAATATCAATAAATATTAAAGATAGTCACCTAAACTGTTCAAAGGCAATTTCTGAGAGTATTCAGATTTGTTCGTTTTGATGCAGTAAACCTTTGTGTGTTATAGCAGTACCATAAGATACTAAATCTGGAATTTTATTATTACAAACTTGTGATTTTCTATATGAAGGACATCGATTTGAGTTTAGCTATTTCACACAATGATCAGTATGTTGACAAGCGTTGTAACATATACAAAAACAGGCCTTTACATCTAGAAATTGTTGGAGCTCTGTTAATCACACTCCTATTTTTACCGAGGAGCATGATAAGGAGCTCGATTTTCAATTTCCAAGCCTTATAACATACATTACAAAGAAGCAAGGAGCTCAAAAAATAACACTCCTGACAGTTTAGAAGGAGCTCTTTGAGGAGCTCCAGAGCTATTGCTCTCCTCAAAAATGAAGGCCTGTTTTTTTTTTTTTTTTTTTTTGTTCTTATCAAAACCATATATGCAATTATCCCCCGAGTACATTAACACTAATGTAATTCCACCATGTAATCACCTTAAATCTGCACAAAAACGGTCTGTGTTTGTGTGTGTGTTTGTGTGTGTAATGCATCATAGAATTGTAACGTCTATGTAGGTGATTGCAAAAGTACCACTTATCTTAATGGCAGACTCAGAGATTTTGAAATACATATTTTGTATTCAAATATCAATAAATATTAAAGATAGTCACCTAAACTGTTCAAAGGCAATTTCTGAGAGTAATCAGATTTGTTTGTTTTGATGCAGTAAACCTTTGTGTGTTATAGCAGTACCATAAGATACTAAATCTGGAATTTTATTATTACAAACTTGTGATTTTCTATATGAAGGACATCGATTTGAGTTTAGCTATTTCACACAATGATCAGTATGTTGACAAGCGTTACATATACAAAAACACAATTTGTCAGAAAATTGAAGGTGGCATCCTCTCAAAATCTCTGAGTCGGTCTTCAATTGGGGTTACTCAAAAACCCTGAAATGAACGTGTTTATTATACTCTGAGTAATAATTGTTTGAACCGATTTGAACAATCTGCTGCATGTGTGCATGAAGGTCGCACTGCTGTAGACAGCGCGTAAACACAACAATTAAAATAGACACGCGATACGCCCGTGTACAGGTCGCACACGCCGGTACTGTGTACGCTTAGTTCAAACGATTGTTACGGCGACTATAATTACAAGAGCTTTTAAGAAAATGGAATAATTTTCAACTATTTATTTAAAGCCAAAAGCTACTGTCATTGGTTTTCTTGACCAGAATGTAATAAATTTCATCAAAAAACCAAGTTGTGGCATTTTTGGAACAAGTGTACATCATTTGATTATGATCTAAATCAGCCATTTATGATGATCAGTGTCTGTACAGACTTTTAGCAAGGTATTTTCTCTTGAAATTCTGTGTGCCATCGAGCTTATATCTGTTGAATGTTTGATTCTGTTGACTGTGAGTCCATGCCAGTCCACCAGTATATTGCACAGAAGCTAAAAATGGGGGTGGCATCATATTTTACGCCCCATGACGTTGTCACGAAATAAACCGCTATGTTGAAATGTACAGGGAAGGTATGTAAACAAACCTGTCTGGGGCATATATTAATACTGCCTAATATTGATATTAATATTGCCTAAATGGAAGTGTACTAAATTGTAATCTCTCTGTATGCAGTTTAATGGTATGTGTAGAAGGGAATATACCCCAACCCCCTCAGAAAAAAAATCTGCCACTACATTTTTGGCATAAAAAAAAACAAGAGGTACAATGTGGGAAGAGTACTATATTGTAATCATTTACAAAGTCATATTTGGGGATCTTATAAATTTTAGTGAAATAGCTTTTTAAAATACTGTCATGAAGTGGCCAATTTACCTTATTTTGTGTGGGAGGTTGTGAGTGTACCTTTAATGGCTGTATTTGTAATCATTTTCGAAATGACATTTTGTGATCAATTACCTTTGTTAAAAGACCACAGTTGTATTATTACTGAAAATTTTATTCAAGTTTGGTATTGATTTTCCAGAATCTGCCTGTTTTTATGGCATAAAACCACCCAAAATGTCCATATTCCAACAGAATTGTCAGTTACATTTCCAGATAGGACTTGCAATAGAATTAGGATCTAGTACTTCACTATTTTTTTTCTACAAATATATATTCTTTATTGGAAAAATTAATGCCATATTTTTCTGGCTTTTGAAGTAGATGCATGACACCCATAGGCTGGTAAATGATCTGATTGGATTGCAATAGTATGCAGGTTATGAATGTAGTATTTTGGACTCGCCATATGAGATGATGTAGATCTAGGATTGGTTATTTGTTCAGCTGGCAGCTTGAATATGGTGACATCGGCAATTGTAATCGAATGGAAGATGTGCAATGTTAATTTGTTGATGTTTACGTACTGTTATTTCTATAATACATAAAAAAAGAACAGGATAAGTCTGTTTATGTAAACACCTAGTCACCTACCCTGTAAGCAATAGCAAGATATAAATTGAACACTGTAGTGAAGAGCCTGTTGTACATGTCGGACTTTAGGATTATGTTCCTAGCTACTGTCCATCTATTGTTGGTGCATATATTTTGATTGATTTATTGATTGAGCCTCGAGCATGTTTCCCTTATTGCGTTAGACGTGGTGATGAAGTAGAAACAACGCAGTCCTTCCCAACATTTCAGGCCTTGTCTGAAGTTGATCTGAATTTGAATGTGTGTGTGATATTCGTGTTATTTGCTTGTTTAGACGAACAAGATTCTTGTTTGAAAAGTATCAAATAAACAAACTCATTGCAGGCATCAGTTGATATGTATGCAAGGTGTGACAATTCACTTGCCCACAGTTAGCGAGCAGTTAGGGGGCAAAGTTGTGTCCTCATCAATCAAAGCCTTGGAACATTAAGTTAATGAAACCAATCACATGGTAGATTATCCATCAGAGTTGAGTGTGTTTTGAACTAATCTAACACTGAAGAGCTCAGTGAAATGCTTGTCTATAGTCCATTTATCTTCCTCAAGTCAGTAACATCAACACGTTGAGACGCTTTGCGTGTGCATTTTCACACCACCTTTATACATACGCACGCGTGCGTATGCTAGCGCTTTGAATCAACGCCCTTGATTTAATGCTGGGGATGAATTTAGTATTCTGCCACCACATCCTTCAACATGCAGTTTATTCCGTTGAGGCTTCCAAATTCAAAGGGTGTTGGCACAATACGAAATTCTTTCCTAATGCTGCATAACACTCCCGACTCGAGAAAGTTAAAAGCAAAAAAAATATGATAGTAATTGTAGTAAACAGGATAACTGGGTGTGTTTTGTCATTGGCTTAACTTTACCAAACCAATTGCTTGATTGACAATGATACAACTTTCATCCCTAAGTGCTTGTAAATCTTGAGTCAAGCAAGTAAATTGTCACGCCCTGCATGTGTATATATGTAGAATAATATTGGAATTACAGAAAAGCTGTTTGTGTGGTTCATATACGGTATATGTAAGAGTGTTTAAAATTGGGGAATGTAAGAAAGTTGATATAAAAGCCCAAAATTCTTCCAAACGTGCTTAGGTATTACAAACCATATGCTGGCATATTAAAATAATTTTTGGCTTTAAAAATTGCACCTGCTCTATTTTTGTAAACAGTTTCGCCCATTTATAAAACTTTTTAAAATTTGGGTCGTGTTTTGGAAAAAAATTGGGAAAAACAGGTTTTAAGAACCCAGAAGCAAAAAAAAAAGAAATATAGAAATCAGTGCTGTGTCAGACTGACCTTGAGCTTGCTCAGGACATTTCTTGATGGGCAAAATATCTTTAAATTTCCTGGGTCAGTAATATTTCCGGTCCGACACTGATAGAAATCTTTATTTTTAAAAATTCTGTTCAGGTGTCAAATTTCCACCCAAACTTGTCATTATCTGCAAGAACTTTCTCCTGCAGCCTATATACTAAGCTTGAAATTTGTGTATCTGTAGATTGGCAACCCTGCTATTTGGAGAAAAAAGAACCGAGAAAACCTTGCTTATTTTAGTACTGGTCAAATCAACCTTTTCATAATTTATCTGTGAGATACATAGTAATATATAATATGTACATTCTTTGTATAGATAAACTGTTCAGTATGTCTAATACTGACTCTGTTGGGAAAATGATCTACCAAACATCGCAGAGGTTTTCAAACACTATTGTGTTGTGTTCAGTGAGGCTGTTTTTAATATTGTTCAAATTTTCAGTTAGCATGTGTTTGCCTAGACAGGATGAAGCCTGTTTAGAGTGATTGTTGGTATCAAAGTTCAGGTCAAAGGTCACATGTCAAAAGTCAATTGATGTAAAATTTTGAGCAATTTGCATAAATATTTTTGGTTAAAATTCATCCACAGCAAACCTCAGCTATGGAAGCATTGATTTTCATGCTACTTGGTACAAGGGCAGTTATCCAATCAATTATGATCCCTTTTGTCTGTTGTCTCCAAATGTGTATATTAAGTACCTCATTTGCATATTTCCTATTATTTTGTACAAGGGTGCAGTATACCCAACCGTAATTACCAGTAGCACATCCAGAGGGGGTCCACTCCATGGCCCCTGTGGCTGACTGTTGGCACTCTGCAGTCTGTTGGCACTTTGCTGTCTGTCGGCATATCAACAACAACAAAAAAAGCATTTGCACCCAGGCTTCAAAATGATGGTTATGCCACTGATGATCCCTTTTGTTTGCATCTGTAGATATGTATATTAAGTAACCAGCTTATTTGCATATTTTAAGAGCTCTGGCCTCAACAACTGAAACATATAGAAACAGGCAACACTTGTGATCAGCAGATCTTGTTAATAGAAGTGCCACTTGTTTGATAAATAAAGCTAACTGTAAACTTCTTACCTTTTTATCACTTCTTAAATGGCATTTGCAACTTGGGGCAAGATCTCGTTGGCTATATGGAGCCCAGTATACTCTCTATTATAATTCCTTTCCTCTGCGTCAAGATTACGCCAGCATTCCCGCCAGACAGAACCATGACAATACACAGAACAATATTTTTTTTTTTTTTTTTTTTTACATTTCTTGGAAAATGTGGAAATATGTAAAATTCGGTGTTTCGCCCCTTTCTAGACCTCGTTTGGGTCCCAAATTTAAAATGTGGTCACATGATTTTTTCAAAAATAGTGTTGCCAAATTGAATACATTATTATATTTTTACTAAATTTAGTGAATTTTCAGGGATTTTTGCACGATGAATTTTAAGATTTCTCGAGTTACTTCACCAAAAAGTCACAATTTTTTTTCAAATTATTTTTGGTGAGCTTGTGGTGGCCAAAATAAAGGGTGGACTGGTACAGTTCTAGTCATCACTTAGTGATCGCGATATTCGGCGGGGACATATTTTACGCATCGCGTAAATACGAGTTCGCCTTGTTTGCATATTTTAAGAGCTCTGGCCTCAACAACTGAAACATATAGAAACAGGCAACACTTGTGATCAGCAGATCTTGTTAATAGAAGTGCCACTTGTTTGATAAATAAAGCTAACTGTAAACTTCTTACCTTTTTATCACTTCTTAAATGGCATTTGAGACTTGGGGCAAGATCTCGTTGGCTATATGGAGCCCAGTATACTCTCTATTATAATTCCTTTCCTCTGCGTCAAGATTACGCCAGCATTCCCGCCAGACAGAACCATGACAATACACAGAACAATATGTGGGACATGAATATGGGCTCATTCAATCAAACTGAGCAGAATCAAACTCTGCTGGCAGAATTGAGCAAGCAAGCAGACATTACCTTGTTATGAACACATTCAGAAATGACCCGTTCCCATGGTCAAGCAGCAGTAGACCATATACTTGGTTGAGTTCTATTAACATTATTGGCTAATATTGCTTGGAGAATGTTTTGAAATATTTGTATAATATCCCTATTCAATTTCAGATGTGAATGAAGAACCATCTCCTTCCACTCCAGTATTATTAGGGCGTATAACTTCCTGATTTGGTGTATGACTTGGATTTTTCATTGAGAGTGTTTTTAGAAATATTTTTTCATGTATTGCAGGGACATACCATGACGGGTCAAGCTTGCCAGGAAGAGAAGTGGCCTTGCAGGAGGGTGCAGTCACCCCTAATTCCACAAAAGGGGTAAAAGGATAACTCTTTGCTGATTTTTAGTAAAAAGGTCCAAAATTCAGGCAAAATTTGACAAGATAGTCCAATTTTTTGTTATGAAATGGGGAGTTAAGTCAACGTTTATCAAAAAGTCCTGCATCCCCAAATAAATCCTACGTATGGCCCTGGGTCTTGCTGAATATGTACTGGGTGAAGGTTAAAACCCTGACATGGACTTGGGGTATAGCATTCAGTTCTTGCTTAAAGGTTCTTGACTAACAGCCTTCAGTGCCCTGCCTGCCCTTCTCATCCCTCCCACCTTCATCACTTGGGCATGCACTAAGTTAGTATTGTATGTCTCTCATGTTTACAGAATTTGCCAAATCGAAATGTAAAGTTGTGTTCAACTGAAATGTAACGCTTTTTATACTATGTAAGTATATGATGGTATAGTAGTCAATAAGTTGTTTGCAGTATGGTTTTTATTTACTGCTCTTAATTTTAGGGTATGGTATCTTGTTAATCGTGTTCAACCCTGAAGTATCTCAGACATCTCCAAGACCAAATAAACCCCAGTGTTTCATGTGTGAGAAGAGTAAGAACCAAACCAAGATATCAATTCTCTGACTGTATTGTAATCAAGATTCACAAAGTTTAGGAGGGGATGTATCTTTGAAGGCAAAATTGCTACACACTTAAGGTCTTTGGTGAATCTTATCATTGAAGGGGAAACTACTGTGTTGTCATATTCCTCTAACTTAAGTGCCTTTGTTGAACTATCACAGGGTTTGGGGAAATGTCTAAAAAGAACATGAACCAAAATGGGCCAAGATATCAGAATGTTGAGGATATCTTAGATTCCACACCTAAAATGGCTGGCATGGGGTTGTAGCTTGAGGCATACTTCATAGTGGGATATTTTTGTGTTGATTTTCTTTTCATGTCATTGGCAAACTGTAGCGTGAATGCTGAATGCCTTTGAACTGCTGTCAATATGATATAGTCTGTTCAATATAAAATGGAACAAGACCTTTGGTAAAGTACATTGAGTTAACAATAGCTACCAGGGTGATAATGCCATCATGAGGTAAACATACTATAATATGTTCACTATAAGGTGGAACAAGACTTTGATAGAGTACATTGAGTTAACACTGGATGAGATTAAGGTAGTAAATACCATATGGAATGAAGTCCATATAGTGGCATTGGTGTAATGCACTTGGAACATATTACCCCCACAAAAGCACACTGCTATACATCATCCAGCCAAAAGTAAGGAGCGATGTCATAACTTTCACATGGCTAGTTTGCATGCCGTATCCGTATGCCAACATTGTAAGCTCTGACTTCTGGCATGCGCACGTTTAACTCTGCATGAAAACTGTGACATCACTCCTGGCCGGACAAAGTACATACAGTTTGGAGTGTCCAGTGGCGTATTGGCCACAAGTGGTACTAAGTGTTCAAAATTTGAAATAGAGGTACTGTTACTCTGTATACTTTGGGAACTACATGTATGTTGGTGCTCTGATGTGGAGGTTGCAAGTTATAAAAGACCTTGTGTGGTCTTGGAACTCTGCAAAGCTGTTGGCTGATTAGCATAGTTTTTGTTTTTATTTTGGGTGGGTTATAAATTATTGGTGTACCTACAGATGTTTGAGATTTGTGATGTTTTCAGTAAATAAAGAAATTATATAAATTATTGTAACATAATGTAATTAATATTTGCTCTAAGAAAACAACAGAATGTTACAGATATTGGCTGTTATGGTATGGATGGATGTATTGTATGGACTTGTAAAATTGCCAGCCTGGACATGAGTACAGCAAAATAAAAGCGAAATACAGTTGTAGAAAAACACAAGTTGGAGGTTTCTACTTTATGAAATATCTTTTTATCAACGGTTTGTGGTTATGCATAAAGGTTGTCAGTGTACAGCAGGGCTTTGGAAGTCAGGTCTAAATAAGTTTTGTTGTTAGGCGTGACAGTCTAAAATAAATAGTGTTCGTAGGTTTTGTTTTTTAAATCTGGAAACGAAATATTTTTGTTTAAATATGCAAAAAAATATTTCAAATCGACTTGTGTGGTCGACTTGGAAGTACACTTTTTAGGAAATAAATAATATAGATATTTACATTAAAATATGTATGAGCTGAAAAGGGGCAGATGCATTTGTTATTCTTTGAGTCGGCTTTTTCTCTCATTCTAGGGTTTGTTAGGTTTACACTAACCAAATATTTAATTTTGGCCTAAGCAGAAATGTTGACATGCCCAGACCTCTAAGAAAAAAGCTTAAAAAACTGAAATATAGTGTAAAACTGGGGTACAGCGGTCAAAAACAGGCTAAAAATGAAAGAATAGGCTAAAATTTTGAAATGCGTAAGACATAAGAGTTATCTCCCTCAGGCTAAAAAATGCAGTTTCTTGAAGTTGGCCACAAAGGAGGTTGCAATAAAAGAGCTTAAAGCAAGTAATTTTTGTATGCATGAAATATTCACAAATTTTTGTAGTGATGGCGATTAGCAAAAATGTCGCGTTTCCTCAAATTTTCATCAACACGTGGGTGTACATCAAAGGGAACACAAATGACTGGATGAGTGATATAGCCATTCCAATTTACATATTATGGGTCAAATTGAGCAAAAAAACAGCCAAAAATGTTCCAAAGCCATAAAATGAGTCTAATGCCTCCTTTCTCAACGATTCTTAATGGGAACATGTATAGTTTACTTCCCAAGAACTCACAAGTTAATTGAATATGTGATAGCCATTTCCACTGACAATATGTAGGGTCAAAACGGGCCAACAAAAAAATTGTCACAAAACTATTAAATAGTCAAAGAACACTCTTTTCTCAAAAATACCTTAAGGGGACTAATTAATTACTTTCCAGGGACAAGATTATGTAAATAAAGTTCAATGAAATATTGGGGGTCAAAAATGTCCAAAAAGGTAAAAGAAAAAATGTACGAATATGGTAAAGCAGGCATAATGGCCTACTTAATAAGAACATATGTGTTTCAAGGGAGTATAATTAGGTGGCTACAGTGCTAGGTATTCCAATTTACCCATTGTAATCCATTGGGGTAAGGATCAAAATGAAACTCAGATTGGGGGATCTCAAGTTTATGGTTAATATGGTAAGAACCATCAAAATTAAAATTATGATTGATATAAATAAATATAATGCAGCAATTGTCATTAACGAGGGATTGTTAATCCATTAACATATACATCCCTTAGGAAAATGAAGTTACTACAAATGGGTAAATTAACATATGCCTATTGTCAAAATGATAATCAGGTAATAATTCGCATCACCAGATAAGAGTACAGTATAAGTTGACAATGAGGTTGCCGTCATTATAATGCATTGTCCTTAGAGGAACAAAGAATTAAATCAAAAGTTTTATAATGTTATTATTAATGCTCACTTTTACGGGTACTCGTTGTGCTATGAATACACGAATGAGTTAAAATTACAATAGAACGCAATTTGGCTTTAATGAATAATTACAATGAGAAAAATGTCCCATTTTGTTTCTTTAAACTGCATATAATCTGCTAATATACACTCGTGGTGAGGGTTATTTGAATTTTGTTATGTTTAATCAACTGGTCAGAATGATCATTTTGTTAAAGCAATAACACGAAGCTTCTCTCCGGAAAAACAGTCACTGTCTCAATTTTACGGCATATTCAAGTGATGCTTTAAATGGTCCAAAATGTCATTTCTCCGACATAGTGTAGCAAATAATTAAAGGTTCTCGTGTGTTAGGCATATTTCATTATTTAATGCTTAAATCCACCACTTACACAAGGGGTTCTATGAATCTACCCCAGAAACGGGGCAAGCTTGATGGTATAATTTTAGCTTGCTAACTTGATCAAACTCAGGTCCAGAATTTAAAACAAGGAGCAGCCTACGCTTAGAACCCGGATAGATCCGGTGTATACGATAAAAACTAAACTTACAACAAGCTTCGTATAGTAGAATTGAGTAAATGCTCGTGAATGAATTACTTAACAATCCCCAATTTAGAACCAAATAGAGCCTGAGGACAATTATCAACTTGCATATCAAATATTCAACGGTAGTACTTGTGTTGATCAGAATGTGAGACTATAATTTCCAAGAACCTTATTAGTTTTCCTTATTGAATTTTTTTTTAAATTTATATCTAGTCTCGGCTATTCTAATGTAAGCCATAGAAATATTATTGTACAATATTAATTACCGGGGAGTAGTAATTAAAAAATATGGACAAGTCACACGTTTTATCAATGGTTTCCTATTTAGTTGTGATTTTGGATAAATTTTGGTCTTTCGAAAACCTTTAACCTTATTGTTCATTTAACTCGGAGAAATCTATGACTGGCTAGTGCTGTTTACATGTTTCACTACATATTCCGCGGGATGTAAACGCATATTTTCTTTTGACCTACTCTGCAAAAGGAAGGACATCATGTCAGAGTAGGACAAAGTTAATACGTTCGTTATTTCCACCCATTCTTATTGATTGTGACAGTTTTGGATGAATTTTATCCCATTTATTCCACTGACTAGAAATCTCTAAAGTTAAATGGCTAACACTTTTTCACCTGATGAAAAGGCAAAACACGATAAGACCTACTTTGAAAAGAGTCCATTTCAACCCCAAAATCTGTCATTAAGCCAAACTAGCTTTTCTATCCACTTGATTATGACAGCTTTGGATGTAAGTGATTAACTATTTTGGGACAATTGTGACCCTTATTTTGATCATTTTGATCATATATGATCTTAAAATATGAAAACTAGAATGCCAAAGGCACACTGTTAAAAAAATAAACCTGTAAAAAAACCGGATTTGACTGGCAGCTGGGACTACAAACGTGCAGAACGTAAAATAACTGGAGCCGTAAAAATACGGAACCACTGCAGGGAACGTAAAATAACGGCAGTAAAAATATCAGCTTCAACGTTATTGTTGGTTTGTGACCTTACGTTTAAATAATATAAGAATTAAAACGTTATCACAATCCTCTGAACCAACTGTTCACGTTTGAGCTATGGCCCCATACAACGTTGTATTTACGTTACCACAGGTTGTAAAAAAGTTAATTTCAGGCAAACATTTTGAGGAAAAAAGGCAATTAAAAAAAAGGAAAACGTGAAGAAATCAAGATTTAAACAACTTTTATTTTATATGGCAATGTACACATTCTAATGTCACCAACTACTTCATCATCATATGAATAAACGTAATACATGTGCCTTACATAGATTCGAACCCAGGGCTTAAGTACAAGTCCTACACCTATCACCTAACAAAAAAACTTGGAAAAAACATGCCTCTACTGATAGCAAGATGTAAAATTAAATATATATATATATTATATATAGATAGAATATATATAATATATATATCTATAGATATTATATATATAGATATATATATAGTATATAGATATATAGAATATATATATATATATATAATGAAAGACACAATCGGTCAAGTTTTTGACTCACCTGTATTCATGAGTACACGTGGACATTAACAAGCACACAAATCAAACCACTCCCTCCACTCAAGCTCAACACACTTGTCTTAGGAAGCTTTAGCACCATTGGTGCTTGTTTTGGGTATGAGGTGTGTGGCACCAACATTTTAACTAGAGGGGCTAGGAATTTGTGGTAAATAGGGTCTAGGGAAATGTAAAGTTTGAGGAAATTAAGCCCACTATCAGCGATTTCTTCAAAATGTAACAAATTGTCCCCCTATTTTCATCCAAAGTCCATTTTTTGCACTGTTCTATTGGAAGGCAATGGTTTGTCGTAAAGACCCATGTAAGTGGCTAAGCGTAACATGCCCATAGTGTCAAGAATGATGATTTTGATGCTCTGTTTAAAAATTGAAAATCCGATCCAACTTTTTAAGGTATGAAACAGTGGTAAATGGCAATCTTCAAGAACCGCTTTTAAAGTGCTTAAAGTGTCGGTTTAAGGTGTTAATGACCTAACACTTGCAATTTAGAGACAAAATGGACATTTTGATTTTGCGGGGAAAAAAGGACTAGATTGTGGGCATGCATGGGAAACTAAAAATCTGGGGCAATTCTCGAGCTGAAAGTTAAAGCGCAACTTTTCTGCAAAAGGATTAAAGAAACTGAAAATGCATCAACTGGGGGTGTCTTAAGAACTGTTAGAAAAGGCATGAAAAGGGGGGCTGTACATATCAGTAGCACTCTCCTATGCCAGTTTCCCCAGCATTTGATTCCCCATCAATGTTGTACCGATACACAAACTATAAAGTAGACGGCCGGCCGTTGAGGCAAAAAGTGCTCAGAAAAGTTTTGACGGCCACGTTCGTTAATTTGTTACAATACTATCCAACCATGGGTTCGCATCCTTATGGGGGCCAATTACAATAGCGTCCTTATGGGGGTGTTCGCCATTCGAATGTTTTAATTTTGGGGTAAAATAATAAAAAAATGGCCAAAACCAAAAAAGTAAAATAGTCAAAAATACGGTAAATCCAATGAGATTTGGCCTTATTTTCAACCTTTTCATCAGAACAAGTGGCGGTTGACATCAAGGGAACACAAATGACTGGAATTGAGTGATATAGCCATTCCAATTTACTATTCTAGGGTCAAATGGCCATAAAAAAAAAACAGCAAATTGTCCAAAATCCATAAATGAGTAATAATGCCTTCCTTTCTCAAACCGATCGTAATGGGAACATGTACAGTTTAACTTCCCAAAGAACTAAGTTATGAATAGTGTGATAGACTTTCACTGACACGATGTCGGGTCAAACGGCAAACAACAAAAAAATTGTCCCAAACTATTAAAATTAGTCAAAACAATCTTTTCTCAAAATACCTTAAGGGGAATAATTAAGTTTACTTTCAAGGGACAATGATTATGTAAATAAAGTTCAATCAAAGCATATTTTGGGGTCAAAAGTCCAAAAAGGGATAAAAAAAAAATTGTCGAAATATGGTAAAGCAGGCCTAATGGCCTTCTTTCTCAAATACATTAATAAGAAACATATGTGGTTCAAGGGAGTTAAGTAGGTGGATACCGTGATAGGTATTCCAATTACCCACTCTTGTAGTCACATTGAACCAAGGATCAAAATGAACTCAAGATTGGGGCATCTCAAGGAGGGTTCAAATTATGGTAGAACCATCAAATTAAATATATTGATAAAATAAATATAATGCAGCATGTGTCCTTACGATGTAGTGTTATCATTAATATACATCCCTTAGGAAAATTGAAGTTTACTACCAATGGGTAAATACACAATATTGCCCCTCGATGGTCTCAAATATAATAAGGTCATTATTCGCATCACAGATAAGAGGTACAGTAAGTTACAATGAGTTGGTCATTTACATAATGCCTTTTCCTTAGCGGACACAAGATATTAAATCAAAAGTTTTTAATGTTATTATTAATGCTCACTTTTACGGTTACTCATACGTGTATAATACACGAATGATTATAAAATAACGTTAGAAACGCAAATTGCTTTAAATGCAAATTTACAATGAGAAAAGGTCCCATTTTTGATTTATTAAAACTGCCTAATAATATGCAATAATACACTCTTGTTGAAGTGTTTCATTTTAATGTTTTTTATGTTTAATAAAATGGTCAGATGCTCATTTTGTAAAGAAATAACCCGAAATGGGAAACAGTCACTGCTCAATTTTACGGCATATCCAGTCATGGTTTAAATGGTTCCGAAATGTCATTTCTCCGACACCTAGTTAGCAAAATAATTAAAGGTTCTCGTGTGTTAGGCCTATTTATTATTTAATGCTTAAATCCACCCACTGACACTAGGGTCTATGAATCTACCCAGAACGGGGCAAGCTTGATGATAATTTTTTAGCTGTAAATTGATCAACTCAGGTACAGAAGTAAAACAGAGCAGGCCTAGATTAGACCCTGGATAGATCATGTGTATAACGCATAAAAACTAAACTTACAAAAAGCCTTACTTATGAGTAGACTTGAGTAAATTCTGTGGAATTGAATTACTTAACAATCCCAATTAGAAACCAGATATGAGTCATGGAGGACAAAATCAACTTGAATATCAAATTCAAGGTAGTAATTGTGTGATCAGAATGTGGACGAATAATTTCAAAGCAAATTATTAGTGTCCTATTGATTTTTTTAAAAAAAATTAATATCTAAGTTCGGCTATTCTAATGTATAGCCCTAAGAAATATAGTTACAATATTAATTCCTTCACAGGGTAGTAATTAAAATAGACAAAGTCACACGTTTATCAATGTTTCCCATTTGTTGATTTTGATAAAACTTTTGGGAGAAAACTTAACCCTTTCTTGTTACCATTTAACTCAGGGAAATATATGACTGGCTAGTGCTGTTTACCAGGTTACTAAATTCTAATCATGTGGGGTGTAAACGCATATATATTCTGTGACCTACTGTGCAAAAGAAGACATAATGTCAGAGTAGGGACAAAGTAATAGTTCGTTATTTCACCCATTTTTATTGATTTGATCGTTTGGATGAAATTTACACATTATTCACTTTGACTCAGAAATCTCTAAAGTTAAAAATGGCTAGCATCTGTTCACCTGATGTGAAAAGGCAAAACACTATATGACATACTTTGAAAAGAGTGCATTGATGGATTTGGCAATTTCAAACCCCAAAATCTGTCAAGTAAAGCCAAACTAGCTTTTCGATCCATTATTTATGACAGCTTTTGGATTTGTAAGTGATTTAACTATTTTGGGACACTTGGACCTTATTTGCTCATTTTTTATTTTATATGCATCTTAAAATATGAAATACTAGAATGACAAGCACACGAGTTTTTAAAAATAATCTGTAAAAAACAGGGATTGACTGGCTGCTGGGACTCAACAACGTGCAGAACGTAAAATAACTGGAGCCGTAAAAAAATACGAAACATTTGCAGGGAACGTAAAATAACGGCGTACGTTCTCCAGTTCGCCGTAACGTTGTGTCGTAAAATCTCAAGAATTCAACGTTTATTGTTGGTTTGTGACTTGTTTTAAATAATATTAAGAATTTTAAACGTTATCACACAAGACTTCTGACCAAATGTTCACGTTGTACTATGGCACATACAAACGTTGTATTTACGCTTACCACCTGGTTGTAAAAAAGTTATATTTCAGGCAAAACAATTTTGAAGAAAAAGGCAATAACAAAGGGAAACGTGAAATGACATCAAGATTGTTTAAACACTTTGTTTATATGGCAATGTACAATTCTAATTCACCCAACTATCATCATTATATGAATATAAAAAGTAATAAATGTGCCTTACATAGATTCGAACCAGGGCCTTAAGATTACAAGTCCTAAACCTGATCCATACACCCCCCCCCCTACATGCCTTAATGATAGCAGATGCTAAAATTAAATATATATATTTACGGCATGCTACTACACCCGACTTGGTCAACTGATTATATATATAATTATATATATATATATATATATAGAATATAATTGAAAGAAATGGGTATTCCAAAACCCCTACGAGACCTCTTGTAGAAAATGTATATGCGTAAGAAATGATACCAAAGAGGGAGGGGTAGCAATCCGGGACATTTTATTTAGCTTCGAAATGTGTCTCACTCAGAATATCTAAATACCAAAAACACCACAATGCAACGATAAATAATAATTGTTAAAAATAATTATTCAAAGTGTTAAAAAGACCATTTGGTCATATAAAAGAATGCCCGAAAAAAATCAAATTGATTATCATTATACAAATTAAAAATTTGTTTTTTAAAATTCATGTGGACTGATTTCAACTAAGAAAAAGTGCAGATATTGGGATCGACCAGGACCAACTTTTTATATTTAAAAAAATATATTGATAGTAAAAATTTCTTTGAGCAAATAATTTTACATTATTGAATTTCATATTGAACCACGTTGATAGTCACAAAAGTTCGTCATGTATATATTGAAATATATATAAAACATACCAGGGTTTGTTGTAATGGTCATCATTTGCTGGCTACTACATGTGTGTAGGCATAGTAGTATGTGTAAATGACTGGTCAAGTCTCTGGCCAGAAGGGCATTCATTGAACCAGAATAGTATGTATGTGTTGTATGGTATTATTGAGAAACAGGGAGTATACAGAGGAAAATGGTTTGATTGAGTACTGAGATTGGTGAGTATTTAAAAATGTGAGTGTAAGAAAGTGGACTTGAGTTCTAGTTGAGTACTCGTTTATTTTTTAAAAAGATTTAAAATTTTAAATTTCAACCCTTTAATTAACAAAATAACAAAATTAAAAAAAGCAAAAAATAAACAATATTAAACTAAAATTATTAAATATCGTAAGTACATAATATGGTCGTTATCATCTGAACCATTATTCATCGACATTAATGCCATAGGGAGAAAGAGTTTTCAATTTATTGATCCAGAAGGAATTTCGCTACGTCTTGTCTTGGATAACAGGAGCTCGATGCCATGATCGCTGGCCCATGATATAGTATATATATATATATATATTAGTTATAGATAGGATAGAGAGAGCTTAATGAGAGATAGAGAGAGATAGAAGTAGAGAGAGAGATAGATAGATATAAGAGAGAGATATATATTATATAGATATATATATATTAATATTATAGATATTTAAGATAGATTATAATAATTATAATATATCTATTAACCATATATCGCACCTTTGGGAGACACTGATCTTTGTTGATGTCTAATTGAATACGTTAGGGAGACATTTTACTGTCTCCCTAACGTTTCCTTTAGAATCGCGGTTATTCCGTCAAAGGATATGATATTAATTAATGCAAAGAAGGGTAATCCACTAGATAACAAAGGATATGAATATTAAATGAATTTAAAGAAACTATAAGAGCTCATTGTATTATCAGCTAATGAATATTCAACTGTCTCCCTATATATACCATTTGTAGATTTTATATATATATATATATATATATGTACTACTTTTTTCAAATTAAACTAATTAGAATTACAAAAGGAGGGAAGAGGGAGGAAAAAGAGTTTTTTAAAACTATTTTTAAAAATATAAGGAAAATAAGTGGTTTAATGACGTTACGACGTTATTTAACAATTATAGGGTGTTTAAAAACGCTTTTCATAGTTCATATTCTTCATTAAAAGCAAGTAAGTTACAAAATAACGTAATATTGCGGAAAATATAATAACGGTCAGCGTATGAATACTACCATTTTTCAAAAATGTGTAGTATTATTTTCTAGCCACTGTTTATACATTTTTCTGGTTCCAAATTATAATTTAGTTAGGTATTGGTAAATAAAGCAGTGATCTATTCATTGAGTAACTGGGGTTTGCCGTAATTTAAAAGGTAAAGTATGGTTTTAAAATTAGGAAATTTTTAAAAAGTGTCACTCATTTCCTACTTATTTGGACGTTTCCTTGAGATGTAACGGCCAAAGTTTCCTGAAATTTTTGGAAACAAGGTATTTGGGACTGAGGTATCCATTTTGGACAATTTTGATCTTTTTGTCCACATTTTACCACCAAATCTCTAAATCGGAAGGGCGCATTTTCTCACATAAATACTGTTGTACCTTTGAATGTTGAGTGAATCGACATGTTCTAATCGATTATTTTTAAGAAAATGATGTATTTCGCCTGATTACTATTTTGGACAATGTGGACTTTTGGCCATTTTGACCCAAAATTTATAAATTGGAGGGGCTTCCATTTATATCACTTAAATATGACTCCTTTGAAGTAAAATGGACATGTTCTGATACATTATTTGACCGAAAGAAATGCATTTCGACTCATTTACCTATTTTGGACAATTTGACCATTTTTGGCCATTTGGACACCCAAAATGATAAATTGGAAATGGCTTCATTAATTCAATTAAAAGATGACTCCTTTGAAGTAAATGGGCATGTCGATAGGTCATTTGAGAAAGGAATTGCATTTGACTGATTACAATTTTGAGACAATTTTGACCTTTTTGGCCATTTTTACCCTAAAATAAAAAATGTAGAAAAGAAAGGCCAACACCCCATAAGTTGATGTACATCCCATGATGGTATGAATCCACTAGGTTCGACCTTTGTAACAAACAACGCCGTCAAAACTCATATATATATTGGTCCTTTGGCCGGCCATCTAAAAAAGAAAATCGAAGTCTTTTTTATTACTAATAAAATCCCATGGCCTTATACGAAATGTCATCAGCATCTATGGGGGTATCCTGGGATTGTCAATAAACTATCATCTTATGTGTTGAATACGGGCCCAGGGATTGTGAGGGCAACTATTACAGTTACTAAGTGGCAGAGGTTACATGGGGTTACAGTCCAAAACAGTCCAATCCTGAGTTGAGTACATTGGCATGTTCTTCATATTTCGATCATTTAGTATAGGTTAATGTTTGTTCCTGTGTATGTGTATCTGATTATTGTAACAGCCCGTAAGAACCTGCGAATAGATAATCAGCTAGTTATGGCTTCACTGTAGGTAATTAATGTCGATTTCCTGAAGTATAGCCTTGGAAGTGTTTCTAGACCTTACCTTGCTCAGTTGGAGGAATTGATACTTAAAATCAAAACTTAGACGCATCTTTTCTGATGTCATGTAAGAAAATCTAACCTATTCAAATTTGATATAAATGTTTGCAGCAGGAAGTATAGGTTTCGAGCAATTGTCAACAGGGGCGTAATTTCTTTTTGACATTGGGGGGATGGGTTGACGAAATTTATATGAAACAGTGTTTGCTGGAAAGATCCATTACAGCACATGGCGCCGAACGCGCTAAAACTGTGGCATTATAGCTAAACTTTTCATATGTTAATTGCAACTAAACAAAATGCGCGCGAATGCGCGCGGAAATTTTACCAAGTTTTAAGGCATTATGGTAAAATATGAGGTTATTTTGGTCAAAAACACATGACAGGCATCAACATTGGGGGGGGGGATGATCCCATTGACCATCCCCCCCTCATCAAAATAATTGGGGGGATTACTCCCCCCCATCCCCCGGGAATTTACGCCTATGCTTGTCCAAAATAAGCTGTTATAATAACAAGGTACTGGTGGCAAAATGACCAATCAAGATTATCTTCATTTGCTCATCTGAAATATAAATTTGAATGAAACTGAGTGTTTGGAAGTAGGTAAAGATGTAGTGCAGAACATTCTTTTTTTTAGCAATTCTCTTATCAAAATATTTCCAAAACCATATTTGACCAAACTTTACTGCAATCCACCAGTGCCTTGGTCTAATACAAGTATGTAGCCAAAGTAGGTATTTGAAACACACACGTACACGCACACACACACACTGCGACGCCCCTCACACACACACACACATCTCCACACCCACACTGCGCACCACACACCCGTTTCTGGTAAGTGCAAGATGCATGCCCACAGCCCTCCCAAATTGTTTAGAACTCATTTGTAGCAACCCCAAGAGTCAATTGAGTGCCATGGTGGAGAGTGCCCGTGTTTCGAATTAGTAGCCATCTTTGAGAGTCAACACAACACTCACCTGAACAATGGAATGTCGTCCAGGTGGCAAGTGGTTGATGTCTAGTCAAAACATACACATCGCCTGACATATGGAATGTCGGTCCCAGTGCAAAGTGAATGATCATAGTTCATCATCACTTCACCTGAAAGTGGAACTGATAGGGTCCCTTTCACAGAAGACAAATTATCTTAAAATGACTTTTGTTTTACCCCCTCCAGATCATCCAATCATGCAAAGAATACAATACACGCACCTGGTTCACCTGAACATTTCATTTATTTCTGCCATGCTTCGGTTTCTTCTGGAGGCAGGTCTGGTCCCGGCCTAAGGTAACCATGGACCTCTCGTGAATCGCCCTTTTCTAATCCATGGTACTCGCTATAGCATTTAGAACAAGTATGACAAAAACTGGGTCGGTCGCCAGGCATAATTTTTGGACAAGAAATAAAGAAACAACTTAAAAAGCATAAGAGGGAGGTAGATTGGTTTTTCTAGTTGAAGTTGCACTTTAATTAGACCTGTAAATAAAGAATATAACTGTTTAAGTAAATGTTGTGATACATGAGTATAAGATTGCATTAGAACCAATCACCTTGTTTACAACTTGAAATCTCCCCGTTGACCTTTGACCTTGGTATGTGACCTTTGACCTCACATAGTTGGAAGCTTTAATTTAACGCAGGTTACACCTTCCTGTCATTTCAAATAAGAAAAAGAACATGCGCCTAATTGGTGGTCGCAAATGTGTTAAAATTGGGCGCAAAATTGTAAAACTGCATCATTAAGTTACAAACTTTAATGTGATGTACTAAAACTCTTCCCTGAAAATAGAAAAACGCCCAATTGGGCGCAAAATGTGTTAACCCTGAATCCCCAATTAACAAGCTTTAATTTAACGTAGGTTACACCTTCCTGTCATTTCAAACTGAAAGAAAATAGAAAGTACCCAATGTTGGGTGCAACATATGTAAAAACTGCATCCCTAATTACGAGCTTTAATTTGATTACAAAAACTCTCCTGTCATTCAAATAAAGAAAATAAAAAAACTCCAATTGGCGCAAAATGTGTTAAACCTGAATCCCCAATTATAAGCTTTAAAATTAACATAGTTACACCTTCCTGTCAATTTCATAATAAAGAAATATAAAAGGCGCCCATTGGGTGCACATTTGTAAAAACTGCATCCCCAGTTAAAGCTTTGATGTACGTAAATCTCTCCTATCATTTCAATAAAGAAAATAGAAAAACTCCCAATTGGGCGCAAAAGTGTTTAGAAGAATTCACAAGCTTATAACTTGATATATGTAGGTTACCCCTTCCGTCATTTCAAAAATAAAGTATGTGACCCTAATTTTAAAAGCTTTATTTCAAAGGGTGGTGGTATGAGGTTTACACCTTCCTTTCCTTTCAAATAGAAAATAGAAACTGGCGCCCAATTTGGGTTCAATATGTAAAAACTGCATCCCTAAGTTACGAGCTTTAATTTATGTACGTAAAACTCTCCAGTCCTTTCAAATAAGAAATAGAAAAACGGGCCCAATTGGGCGCAAAATGGTAAACTGAATCCAAGTTATTAGTCTATAATTTAAACCGTAGGTTACACCTTCCCGTCATTTCAAATAAGAAATTAGAAAGGCGCCCAATTGGGCTAAAAATATGTGAAAACTGCATCCCCAATGTTAAAAGCTTTATTTTGACTGTACGTAAATCTCTCCTGTCCATTTTCAAATAGAAATAGAAAAACGCCCCATTGGGGGCCAAAGGGGGTGTTTAGAGGAATCCCAAGATTATAAAGCCTTGAATTATATGTAGGTTACACCTTCCTGTCATTTCAACAATTTTCACAAAATAAAGATGTTACCTAAATTTTCGTCTTAAATAAATCTCCCTTCCGAATTTTTTGCCTTTCAACCTGTCATAATACCTCTTGCGCCGACGTAGTTTAACTCTACCGTGGCCGGAGTTATTTTCTTACTTATAACTCTCCGATTCGTTACTCACCCTTTATCTATCCCGCAAACGTTTTTAACTAAATCCCTTCCCACCAGTCCTTGGCAGAGCAAAAATCAAAGAAATGCTTTTTAAGGCCATTTAAAACACCTGCAATGATGTTCCTTCTTTGTCTGAAATTTGCATCTCTTACACACCCAACTCCAAAATTAATTAGTACGTAGATCATTTCATAACTAAGAAAAACATTTAATGAAATGACCTCAGATGTAGAAATGCCTCCTTCGCAATTGAGAGCAGTGGTTTCTATAGTGGGGGTCGCTAGCGACGGCAAAAAAGAATGGCTTTATTTTTATTAATTTGAGACCAGCAGGTGATTTCTGCCTGAAATTTAACATAATTATGTGTTTTAATTTCTTGTAGAGTGTGTGTATTTTTTTGTTTTTTAAAGGGTGAAGTCGTTGGTGATCAATGGAATATTAAAGTAGCCACCTCAGATAACTGCTGGATTATTTTTTGGGTGGCTAATCTTGGTTGAATACAGTAGGCCTACATTAAAAGGGCACATGCAGATGTAATATCATTTAAGGATTCGAATGTTTGGTTTATGGCTAATGTTAGTATGCTTAAACAATGATGCAAAAATAAATAGTAAAAGGTATCATGCAATTAATACTGATCTGTTAAAATTTGGCCAGGAAAAAGGGCTGGATTTTTTACTGGTCCTCTAGGTGAGTGATTCACTTTGAATTCATGGTGAGTGTAGCCCCAGCGTGGTAAAATGTGCCCAGTGACAAGAGTTACAACCATCAAGAAAGTAAGTGTGAATATTTCAGAAATATGTCAAGATATCAAATATATGATATTTTGTTGAAATAATGGCATTCGTTGCTTGTGTGCCTCGACTATCATTTCACCCTCGTGTGAAATATAGCTATTTTTGGGAGTTTAGCATCTTGGAAATGCATAACTTAATAGTAAGGCAAAATTGTTTACTCAGAGAATGGGATTGTGCTTTGAATTTTGCCTGTTGGTGGTTTCAAACTCTCCAGTTAGGGTGTCGGTTCAATCCGAGCAAGGATGATCATTTCCTTTAATTCCCATTACATTAATGTCTAGAGATTATACCGCAATTTGTCCCATTTTAGGCTCAAAATATGATCGGTGGATGATAATAAACCAACAACCATATGAAAATCCTCAATGTATCACGGGCATTCCATTTTGTGTGTAATGCTGCAACGCTATGGTTAACAGCCGCTATCAGTGATTTCTTTTCTTCAAAATGTTACCAACACCGCAAGTTCCGATAGGCTGAACTTCACAGTGTAGGGTTGTTTTTTAATTATGGTCCCGCAAAGCAGTACGATATAAATAGAAAAGCCTATGGTGTCACATATGCCTTATAGGAATGGTGATCCTACGGTCAAAAGGTCAATTCCAAAACAGATACTGTCAAATACTCTTGAGTCAAAGTTAGAATACAATGTTAGGATAGCAGCAATGAGCGTGGATTTTGCATATCTACATAAATTTAATTACAAAAGAGATTATGTCAAGCTGTTTTCCGGGCCCATTTTGGAGGCGACGCGTATGTAAGGCTGAAAATGGTTACCACTTTCACCTAAATGCCCCTAATTTTTTTTTTTTTTTTGTTTTTGTTGTGACATTTTTCACTCAAAGACACCTATTTTTTTTAGAATTTTTGTAAATTTCCCACACGATTGACCCCTATTATTTGGGAACATGGTGTTGCACATTGTCACCCTAAAACGCCCTATTTTGGGTGTAATTTGGTGCTGTATCTCACCCAAAGCCCCTCCTATTTTTGCACGTCGTCTGTCGCCGAATGTCCCTGAGTTTGAAAGCGCAAGCCTTAAACCCAAATCCATTTCATATGTGGAGTGCTTCCCCCCCCGCACCCCCACTCCACCCCGGATCTTAGCTTCGGCTGTTGTTTTGTTCTTTTGTTTTTCACGTCTCCACTCATTTAATTAATATTTTTAATTTAGTTTCCTTGTCATTTGTATAGCAAAGGGTCGTGTTTTTGACAATTTCTAAACTTTTTTTGAAAATAAGTGAAATTTCCCATCGAAATATTTTCAAAATTGTTTGAAAATTAGTCCATTCCTCAATCTTGAACAACTTTTCCAAATTTTGCGTAAATGTCAAACTTTTGAGGAAAAATGGGCAAATTGTGTTAAATTTGTTTTTTGGACAATGGCTTGCAGATGTCGCAACTTCACTTGCTTCTCTTTACCTCTGCTCTTTTACCACCGCCAGCTCTGGGCATATCTCCCTGCAATTTCCTTCCCTTTTATTTTCATTCTACCTAACCTTCATTCTACCTCTCCCATGCACAGGTAGCACTTACAATCAGCCTGCCTGCCCAGAATCTTAATTCTAGAGAAACTTACAAGCTCTGGGTAGAGAAGGAAAACCCTAACAAACCACAAGGGTTCCCCTTGCCTTTTAATTGGTAGTCCACGACCATTGGCAAAGAGGGGTTTCATAATATGACCCCCAACGGCAAAAGGGGCGGAGAAGAATTAAGTTTCTCAACGGCCATTGGACAAAGGTTCGGTAGGGCTGCTACCACCACCCTATAAAATAGCAATTGAAAGACTTAAATGATGCGACAATACAACACCCAGGATCAAAGTCCCTGCCAATGTTTCTACCACCTTTGATACTATCCACAGAGGAAAGATTATCATATTCTAAGCTTATTGGATTTCTGAAATCATAACAAATCCATTGAATATACATATACGACCAAAAGCCAAGGTTATACCTGCCAGATAGGAACACAGATATGTGCAATTATTTTTCTCTGGGGTTTTTCGCCAGGTAAACACTTGCTCCGCACATATGTCCTCATTGTTTAAGACTACAAGCCTAAGAACAGCACTCACGTAGGGGAAGACAGCTGGGGTTTACAATTGAACCAAGAAGCGTCGCAGAGTTGGTCCGAAAATCACTGATCTAGACTTGCTGACGACATAAGCATTGATTCTGACAACCAGCACTTTCATCACAGAGAACGCCTGGAGGCTGAGCAGCAGCTAGCAGCTATGAAAGTTGGTGTGCATATGAATTCATCAAAAACCAAATGTATGGTATTTAACCAAGATGACGTCCAAATGAAAACTCAGGATTGACAGTCAACTAGAAATAGTAGATGACAATAAATATCTTGGTTCATGGGTCAGATGCAGCGAACAAGATGTCAGAGTCAGAATAGCTTTGGCTTGGAAAGCATCTAATAAGTCAAATAAGATCTGGCAGTCTAATTTATCAAGAGATATTAAGATCAGACTTTTCCAGACAACAGTTGAAAGTGCCCTTCTCTATGGTGCAGAAACCTTGACTTTGACAACCAAATTAAGTAAAATCCTTGATGTTACACCAGGCTACCTAGCTAGCTAGGGTAGCACTTAACATCAACTGGAAGAGTCACACAACAAATAAGGAACTCTATGGACAACTGCCTAAACTTACAACAACAATAAGAAGGAGAAGGCTTCAATTCGCTGGCCACTGCAAAAGATCTACAACACAACCAGTAGCAAACCTAATCATGGCAGCCTACTCAAGGAAAGAGGAAGGTGGAGCGTCCGATGACCAAATTTGTTGATGTGCTATGCAAAGAAGCTCAAAGACACCCAGCTTCAACCGAATGAAATCAGCAGCCTCGTGACTGAAGACCTCTTGGGAAGCCATCACTACAGTCCGACAGAAGTCGACGGAGTAAGTAAGAGTAAGTAAGTAATCGTAGGACAAGGGTTTTTCGGTTAAATTGCTTCTAAAAGGTAGACCCGTGTCTCCTCTAACTCCTGTGAGGATAAAAACAAACAAATCATTCTGTATAACTTAGATCTGTATCAGTTCATTCGTCTACTCATTCCGAGGGTTGTCGTGCAAGACAAACTGGTACGTGAACGCCCCGCTTCAATCAAGTATACCCATTAAAATTGGTCAGGTATGGCATATGAAGCAGGCCTAATGCGTCATACCCCAAAAGATTTTTATTTGAATGAATATGTAGTCTAGCAGATTACATGGGTTCCCATGCACCCCACTTAAAACTAAATTCTAACATGATTTTTAGATTTATGATGTTACCAAAATCAAATATTGTCCCACGGGTCCGTTTGGCGGCCATCTTGGATCCAAAGAGATCCGTCATATAAAATGGTTTGATTTAGTTGAAAAGTATCTCAAATGATTCGTAAAAAAAAAAAAAAAAAAAAAAAAAAAAAAAAAAAAAAAAAAAAAAAAAAAAAAAAAAAAGATTGCACTATCTAGGATGTTTAGTTAGGTGGTAAAATTAGGTGTAAAGTTACATTTTATCAAAATTGTATTGTTTTGTATGGGAAATAGGGACTACTCATCTCTTTCCTAACCGATAAACCAAAATGGGAGATCTGAAATCATGGAAACTGTACACTTCCAGATTGCTCATGCTCATACCAACAATTTTGTCAAGATTGAAGCATTTTGAAAATTTGGCCCCATGTACAATGACCAATCAAAAGTTCAATGACCTTTATCGCATTTTCACCCATATCTCAGTAACTGAACATCACAGATATGCCAAACTATATATTTTCTGACACTTTTCAACTACATTGAACCACTTTGTACGATTAATCCCTCTTAAACCAAGATGGCCGCCAAACAGACCCCGTGGGACAATATTTGATTTTGGTACATGTAACATCAAAATTCTTTAAGTAGATGTTGTAGAGATTCTAAAAATCATGTAGAATTTAGTTTTAAGGGGGTGCATGGAAACCCGTGTAATCTGCTAGACTAATGGTGCCATGCCTGAGAGTTGAAATGTTTTGCCTAATGTATGCTGGATGTGAGTTTAAGATGTCGCATGTTGTGATAACGCGTGGTTTGCTCGCAAAAACCTAGCACAGCACCCAAACAAATACAAACAAACATAAAACAAACAACAACAAAAACAAAAAATCCAACCAGATCTAGCCACCAGCCTAAATAAAAAAATGTTTTCACCACCTGTGGAAAATTTCTCATCTTTCACGTAGTGTGCTTTACAGAACGGCTCCTCATATACTTTTTGAACATTTTAGAATAACTCTGTCAAATTCATTAACATGTCCTCCGCCATTTCCGGGGCGATAACGAGCGCATTTGAACAACTTTGACCGCGTGGGTTTATTTTTTATACTATTTTAAAACGACATAGGCAAGCAAAAAAATTGTTTTATAAAGGGGTTACTTATGCACACCACGGAGCAAGTCCTACCAAACATAACCACGCTTCACAAAATGGTTCTCTGAAAGTGGTTATTCATATGGAAATGTATTAGCAGCTCTAGCCATCAGATACAATATGAACACTTTAAAGTGCACTACAGATCAAAGATCTATTGTGGATTGTTACTCAAGGCCATCATGATGTAAGAACCACAAAATCCTCTTAAGAAATATGTAGACCTCAGGAGGTTAACTTATGGGCTCATGATCACGAGATGAAAGTAAGACATTCATATGTTTATTTAGAATCTCCTATATCTGTGATGATAATCTGTATGTGTAATCTTTAGAACATGCATTTTAAACCACTCAGAAAATTTGAGTTTTCTATCGTTTAATTAGCAGATATAAAACTATCAGTGTCGCCACTTCTCATCATTTTGGCTCAGCAACAACCTTGATAGCTCAGTAAGTGATAGAAAAGCGCAAAGCTGGCAAAATTTGTCAATAGCAACATTATAACCATCTGTACATAATGTAAGATAATTGTTTATCATTTCAGACAACGTCTCTTTTGAAGGTCTAATTAGGATTTAATTGCGTTATTTCCACTCAAAAGTAAAAAGAAATATGAAAATACATGAAAAGGTTCAATAAAAACTAACCTTCTTTTAATTACATATTTGACTGATTTGATGCAATAATACATGTAAGTCTTGGATGAAAAACGTCTAGAAATCTTCTGAAATGCTGTCATTTGTAAACGTTTGTCTTCTATACTTTGATCAGAACCAAATAGGGGCGGTTCTCTCCACTTTTTTCGAAAAAAAAATACAATGCAGACGTACGCAATGAGCATGTAATAAGTGGCTGACCAAAATATCATGCATAGAAAAGATCTGTGTAGATCAGCGCGGTTAGTTAGCCGGGATATCATTACAAGAATTTGTATGGGATCCCCCATTAATTGTTATCATGCTACCGTGGGACAGGATTATACTGCCGGATTATTGATGCGCCCGCGAACGTACGGCCATGCCAGGCGCGCAATGCAAGCATTGTGCAGTCACAATGATATACGTCTACTTATGTTTACACCTCATGACTAACGTTAAAACCCCTACAATTTAAAGGATATTTTCTATAACAATGTTTAAGTGAGTACATTATGCTACACTTTTGATTGTTAAAGGGGGATGGCCCAGTTTAGTTTATAACGTTTTCATCTGATAGATTGGCCTTACCTCCAAAACCCCATCTGTAAAATTCCGCCGATATTTTTATCCGTTTTGATGCGAGAGCTGAAACCGCATTTTGCAAGCTCATAGAGTACTGTTAAAATTAATATTGGTCGACCAAATGGGGCACATTGTCACTCATACTTCCAAACCACAGATCCTTGACTCTAAATTTCACAAGGAAATTAGAATAATGTATTCTTTTGATACCAAATTGTTGACCCCTTCCGGTAAAATCTGGGGCTTCGTTGGGACTATGCTACTAGCGATCGGCCATGGACCTGCTTGAAATGATAAGATAATTATAAAATACTTTTCGCTCGATAAAAACAATAAAAAATCCAGTATTTTATAACGTGTGAGTTGAGTTTTGTTTTAGGCCTCGCTTGCTGAAGAAAGAAGTATCGTGTTTTGGTAAAGTTTTAGAAAATTGCATTTCCTTGACATTTCAGTGTGTACTTGGTTATAGGCCTTGAGCATCCCGATCACAGATTCTATCTTGTCAAGCTGTGTGATAGTGAAAGCGGATCACATGGCTTAAATCAAGGTAATCGTTACATATTGAACACTATATCATTAGATTCAAGAAACTCATGTTACTGTATGGCAAGTCGTTTATTATAAAGCAGCTTATGAACTTAATCGAACTCATTGGTGTAGAAAAAGCTTAGAAGGTTACTCTAAAGTTGCTACCTCTCAATTTCCGTGTAAGTGACTAAAAGCAACCTAATGAGAATGGTAGCGAAGATTGAAAATTCTAGTGTAGTTCCAAACTGCAAGTTCCAAAAATGTCGATGATGTCCATGTTACGGTGCCCTAGCATCATAAGCCTTACTCACTTGCAATGCCTGACATTTAAAAACGTAGAAAACTAGTTTAATATATTTTCAAACTGCAACGTATACTATCTGTGTTGAAACAATCTGGATGTTTGTTTCTATTTCGATAGCTAAGTACGACTTTTAAAGCGAGTTTATTGGTATAAATCTAGCGGCACATATATAATGAAATATCCTTAAATTAAACGTACCAGATGGTTGTTCATCATGGCCATTGGAGTATTACTTTGCGAAAAAATCCAGATTTATTCGACAAATGTACACAACTGTAACAACGATCATGAAGCACATGTTTATTCCGGTGGTATAAAAAAATTTTTACAAACAACAAAACGCCGCTGCAATACCGAAACAAAAGCCATCGAAAATATTCTTGCATACGCGCATATATCCACGTGCAAGTTGTGCCACAAGCCTCCGATCCTTTTGAACTTCGTTGAGTACACAAAGGATAGGAGCGAATTTTTTATTGCAAGAAAACTACAGTTTTTAAACTCAGTGATATGGAAAATTTAAGAGGGGTGGTTTTTAGATATCATTTTGTGATAACAAAGGTTTTAGTTGGGCACTTGAGACACGAACAATCCATGAAAACGTACATTTGAAAAGGGGTGGCGTAATAGTTGTTTGTTATCGCAGTCGCACTGTAACCACTGATCTCTATACATGGATTGGCTACACAACAGTAATTGTATAATTAGATGAATGGAGCCAAATGGGCGGGGCAATCTTGGTCTACCGAACCCAATACCATTCCAGAGACACCGTGTTTAACAGAAGTTGTAATCCCGGGTGCACGTTAGACATTCCATTCCATACCGCAAATACAATGAGCTTCACCGAATTGGCTTGAATTCTGTATTCTAGTCTTTTATGTCGCTTATCCACATTTCAATGGAACACTTTTGTGAATATATAAATGACCCGTGCTGGGCTTATTTTTTGGATGACCAACATGCTATCAGTGCTTCAATTACGAAGCCCGGGTGTTCCATCCATTGTATAGAGACAGTGTTTTTCGAACCCACTAATGCTCGGTTCAGCAAGGGGGTCTACGTACTTTTCAAATGTACCTAGTAGAGCTTCTTTGTATGATGTAGAGTTCCAATTTTATTTTAAAACTATCTTCTCAAGAATCCAGGCTCATTTTATAAAAATAGGTACCAATTGTATTCATTTTTGATAAATTTATATATTTTAAAAGGAAAACGTAAAACGCTGTGTTTTTAATTCCACTGTTAAAAGTAACGTGATTAGTCTTTTCATACAGGCCAGAACGGGACTAACCAACCAATCTCTTTCATTCAAGATTGGTGTGAAGACAACATGACTTGTGGCAAAACGATGCGTAAATAATAACCGTGGCGCTTCCTTAAATCGTCTAATGCTTCGCAAAGTTAAGCGTGAAAATTATGTTTTCTTCGCACGAATACTCCAATGACCATGCAAACCATCTGGTCGTCATATTTAGGGATATTGGTTCATTATATATTTGCCGATAGATTTATACCAATAATTCCCTTTAAGAAGAATCGCATTAACTAGCTAATAGCATGCATGCTAGATTCAGGACGTAGCATATAGTGGGGAAAGAGGGAGGTTGCGACCTTATACAAAATTCTTTATATAAACTTTTACCACTTAACTTTCCCTTTCCTGTTTTATTATATCTGATATACCGGTACATACAAACTCAATTTTACGTATTGTAAATTACTACGCCCAGGAACGACCTGTGTACTTTTAACAGAATCCTTGAAGTGCTGTGTATAGTCGATCGTATCTTCAAGCTTCAGTATATCCCTCATTGGTGACAGAAATACTGTCAGCGCATTAATGGTCTAGGGGCTCATACTTTTTGTAAGACTTGACACAGGTTTGCTCATTGGAGGGCCGCAATTTTGGAATTTTCAGACAATAAACTGAAACACAACCACAATTTTTTAAAGTGATCGCAACGAATCAAAAGTGTGTGTGAATAAAATTATTTCAACGTGCGTATTTAAAAACATCTCCCACATTTCATCTTAAAAACCACCCCATGGTAGATGGTTCGTAATCGGGAGGTCCCGGGGCCAACCCAAATCGTCGTAAAGGAGACGAATGAATATAAAAAATACAAACCATTAGATAGAGAATCAAGTTGCCTACAATCATACCTACATAGTTGATAATTGTTAATTATAAATAATGACACGCCGTAGATCCAGACATTTTTACAGCGGCGTCTACCTACATCGAGAAACGATGTTACATTATCAGCTAATTACTCAAATAGCTTTTTTCAAGTTATATGTGCAAGTTAAAGATTGCACATGTAGGTATTTTTCCCATGATTCTTATATGTAAGATGATGTAATTCTTACGTGTCCATTTGGTGTGTGATCCAATTGGCAAGTTCTAGGTTATGGGGTTTTATTGCATATGATGCTGTAATAGTTTAAAAAATTTTTAAATTAGATATTAGGGAAGAGAGAAAAATAAAAAAAATATTTTCCTGGAGGAAAGGGCCATAGAATTTGGATCTTCACATGATGGAAATTTGTGTATATACCTGGATCAATTAATATTATAGATACCACCAGGAGCTTACATGTAATAGCTAAAATTTGTCGCTGAATTTCCAACCCAAAAGAGCTTCAGTTTGGAATAAAAAAGGATTCCAGTCTATATGGCGCTAAAACTGGACATTTGGACTTGTGACATCTTTGTGGGAATACGGCTGACGTTTGTGTCGTTAAGGGACCTATAAAACCTTGTTTGGTCTTGAAATGCTGGAAAAGTTAACTTCAGATTGCGATTCCCATGAATTATATATCGTGGATTTATATAACTTTTTTGCATGCTGTCCTTTTGCTGTGAAGACATATAATCGTTGAACTGCACCGCTTCTTTTAATTCTGGACATCAGATGTGGATGCTTATGTAACTTAGATTGTAACTTTGTGAGACAGTGAGTGTTCGTCATTGCCATTGTAATTGTGTTTTGGATATAACAAATTCTTGAACCGATCATTTGATAAAAATTTTAATAAATCATGTTTGTATATAAATTCCAGATCATTTGTGGAAAAGGCTTTCGTTTTTTTGTGTTTAAAGGGATTTCTAACCTGCGTCCACGAGACGTCTTACCAAAGTATAGAATTAGATCAAACATTATCAAATTCTTCGTTTCTTGTCCTTCGACCTCGCCTTCCCTATATTTTGTCCTCATTGATTATTTTTTCTGAAAACTGGAAAAATGATTGCGAAACAATAATCATTTCCCACTGCTTTCGAGACTCTAGAGATTGACTTATATTGGCCTTGCTATGGTACGATTGGATGATATTGGCCATTGACTACATCCTCCTACTGAAAAATGGCAAATTTGCAAAAAAGAATATCCATGTGCGGGGTCCAAAATTCGGGCAGGCGAGAGTGCGACGAGAAATGAAAAATTTTTATAAGGCGTCAACTCCGATCTTTCACTTGTGCAATTCCATGACCTCACAAAGGACAGTTTGACTATGGTTAAAATCTCTAAATTAATTTCAGTAGAAGTATTTCTGACACTCACACTAACTTTCAAATGCCGTGTGACCTTTGTTTTTATTACCACCCGTTATGACCTCCTTTCCGTGGATTTTTTTTATTTGTGGAGCAGATTGGTTATAAACTATTAACCATTCATGCCTACTACAATTCCTTGAGGCAAGGAGCATTTTGGGACATGATTTGGGAGGGTGACCATAAAGTTATTCGAACTCTCGAAAGTAATCCCGGGTTTCGTAAAATTAATTGCTGCTTCATTCTCTTCAATGTATTGCATACCGCTAGCCACCTTTCAAGTTGTTACCGTTTGTTTAGCTTTGCTACCAGTTTTAGGATCTTTGTTCATGCTCAGTGGCGAGTGCCAATTTTGTAAAACTTTTTCTATTGAGTGTGAACCTGCGCATTGAGATTCCGATTTATTCCGTATTGAAATACGTGTTTCCACTTTGGCCGCGACGACCCCTCATACCTAAACATGACCTGAACTGGTGCTCCTAACAGCTAAGCGGGAATTGTATGCAATGGTGTATCGGGAAATGCCGCGGAATGGTCGTCCGCGCAAACGACAAAATCAACGTTCGCTACTTATGATGAGGATGAGTATGAAAAAATCTGCAAGTAGGACAGTGAGGCCCCATGATATGATGAGGCCACCTCGTACAGGGCGTCGCAGCACTGAATGCACATCTTTATAGAAAAACAACTTGCACCGGACTTTGGCTTTGAACAGTTCTCAGTTTTAACTTAGAGTAGACTTTGGTCTGTGTTAGTTTATTCTGGAGATTAGAAAGTGATGGCGACTAAATACATAACTACATGTGATCTGAATTGCTGAAGCAAATAACATACAAAGCCGCATGCTTGGTCAAATTCTTGACACAGCCATCACAGCGACATATATGAAACGGCCCTGTCATCTTTACTCTTCGGGCGCTCTCATTGACATAGGCCCTATACGATGTTTTGTTTTCTATAGATACGTCGGAATTACACGTAGCCCTAATGGTTGTTGTTAATGTTATACTATAGTTATACCGGGAGGCCGGGAAAACTTAGGCAAGCTGAGGAAATTTCACTTCATTGATTCAGATATGGAAGGAAAATACGTATTCCAGGCAATGGATTGAAGTGACCAAAACGATGAGAACGAGGACAACACTAATTCCAGGGTTGATGTTTGCAGAATGTATGCTACAGCCTACAGGAACTGCAACGTTACCATCAACTACAATTTCAGCAATTCATTATAGTGAGGAAACAACTGATGTGTTTGAACTTGACAATTTTAATAGCAGCTCTAGCTGTTGATAATTTTAAAACTGTTTCCTGAAATTTTGGAACTTGAATTCGATCGTGTTATTTTACTTTGAGAAATTACTTGGAAAGCTGTTTCTGTTGTGTTTTGAGTATTTTGGAATTTACACAGAGTTGAGTTTAACGATTTTGAACGATGGAGAAAGTTCATCTTTGCGAGGGAAGTCAGCTTCATGTTATCTATAATATTTTAGCAAAGTTATTTTTCTGTCTGTCTGTCTGGTCTCCATGGTTCGGTGGCGACCTTGCACACTGCCAATACAGAGCGTCTTCGCCCCGTATTTGTCCCACTAAGTTAGCCTGCGATAGCAAAAACGCAAAAAACCGAACGCGAAAACGGCGAAATTCTAGTAGCAGTATTGGACTGTTTTTTGGTGGTATGAGAAATTATAACCGCACTCATCATGACCCATGCGGTATATTCTCCTATCACCTCCAAGCTGTCCCCTTCCTTCGGGCAATTAACTCACTGTTAGCACATCCCATCAGACACATGTTCTGGTTGGGAGCTCCACATTTGGGTGCCCAGTTCTTGACCCAAAAGCACCCTCCCTTTCATGGACTGATGGATATAAGGCAATTTGCGCGGGTGGTCTATAAGATAACTTGACCAAGACTGTATTCCAGGACAACCCAAGAGTGCAGAGAATACTAAAGAATCAGGCGAAGCAATTTATTGTATTCTCGCATGTTGATGATTGGAGGACAAACTAACGGTCCCACAGCAGCCGACAACATCCCGCTGAGCTATTGTTATGAGTGTCGTTGGTCAAAAAGAGTCTCTTCAACAGACTTTAGTAGGGGTCTGTGGAATTGATATTCGGGGTTAATTATAAGGTTTTAAAACAAAAATATGTGACCGGTTAGAAGTTTTTCTGTTGAACGGTTTCGGGTGGTATAAAAGGAACCATTTTAGACAAAATAATTTCAACACGGTCATCGATTTTTCTTGGCAAATGCGAAGTAAATGTCGTGTTTGAATGGCAGGTAGTGCGTGGACCTGAGTTGGTGTAATGCAGCACAGAGGACTTTGCTGGCTCTGTGCTAAGTCCATTCAACATAATTTACCTCCGTGCGAACGCCATTAGATATTTTAACGGGAATTCTTCTTGAGATAATGATGTATGGAGATTAGTTCGTTTTAAAACCGTATCCGGTGACCCATATATATTACCCATGGGATAAAGAGAGAAAGATGCTTGCATAAGGACTTTGGTTACGCATATCGGCGAAGTAACCGATTCCTGAGCATTTAATATTGTATTATCTTACCTTTACAATACTCTGGGTTATGTCAAGGCAAAAGTTGCAAAATTGATAGGAAAATGAATAAAAATATCAGTGACCAGTCTAGATATACATAAGGCAGCAATGACTCGAGCAAATAATAGCACTGTTGTATCCAGTAATCCGCTCGGTATGCAGAGGATAAAGCACGACAAATTACCTTTGACTGTATTGGAAATAACAATGGGCTCTGTACTTCCCGATAAAAAGGATTCAGGGGCTCATCACCAGATTAAGATGAGCTTTTTTCATGACGCAAAGCACAAGATACTCGTCCTCTTTCACGAATAAAAAAATCTTAGGCTTCTACTGATGTGTTCAATAAACTTTGACCATATATTTCTCATTTTTCCAAAAAGGAAACAAAGATGAACAAAAATCATGAAAGAAAGTGTTTGGCAGACTGTGACCTAACATCTTTGTGCAGAAAAAACTTAACTTACAGTAACTTGTCGCGTAACCCCATTCTTTTGAAATTTACCGTGTTGTTAGCATAGGCGCTAGACCTTTTCTTTTGTATTTCTAAATACCTAGCGGTAAATTGAATTGAAATGAGGTCCCGCAATAAGTTATGGATCATGGTTCTGCACAAACTTGTTAGGTAACAGCTTACCAAGCAACACGTCCACCGTGAGTTTTGTTCACATAGTTTCTTGTTTCCATAAGGTGAAATATACAGTTCAAAATTATTGAACTAACAGTTTAGATAGAACCTCAAAGGTTATTTTTATCGCGACGAGGCCAGCTCAATCCAAACTGGAAAGGCGGTCTATAGAAGTCCCAAGTATAAAAAAAAAGTTGCCATGATTCCGTCTGCGCTACTGCACAACATCATACAGGCATGCGGAATCAAAGGCAATGTCTTAACTTGCGTACTTGAAACTGTTGTTAAAAACGTCTACCCAAAAATGGGCGGTGGATAACCAGCTATCACACCTGACATCTATCCAACTGCAGGGACAGTAACAAAAAAGGCTTGCAGTCCAACTAAACAAAGGTGGAATCTGAAGTCCTTTGTCCACTGAATACCAGGTGGATTACTGTCAATAATGCCATTATTTGACTTGAGTCAAGTAGCATAGTGTATGTCCCTTGAAAATTGATTTACATAATCTCTTTTAATAATAAAAAATTATAAAATTTCATGAAATGGGAACATTTACATTGCCAGACCAAGGAAAACGGTTTTTTTTTTTAATTCTAAAACCATTTATTATTATTTGTAGTGGAAAAAGGTTTACTCTGCGAAGTATGTAACCAAAATGAAATTTTTCTTTGATACCATGGCCAATAATGGTGCCTGTTGTTCACGACAGATGTGTCATTCGTGTAATAGTATTTGCTAAAATGCCAAAACAAAACTGGTCATTACTTTTCAATAAATATGAACGTTAGCATTATTGCGTCCATTGGGGATTACTAAGTGCATTGGAACCTGATTCTAGTCTCAGTTGGAACTAACTGAAGCGATTTAATCCAACATAAGACATAAGGGACTACATGTGTGATTTGAGACGAACAGAAAGTTATCAAAGGTATTGTGTGACTACTTCCACTTCAACATGTTCAAGGTATGAGACACTCAATAAGGCCCAAGTCTGTAACGTCTGCATCGGACTTACTCATCGGAACCACGTCGAAAGGAAACCGTGAGATAGTGGACATTGATGGAAGACTTTCTGAACCAAAGATTTGGCGCCAGAAATATAGAAACAAAGGACGGACGTTGGCATAATATTCCCAGCAATTTGCCGGAATTGGAACGGGCAATTAGAGATGCAGTTCATGATGATTAAGGTAAGTTTACTATTGCTGAACAGACTTTTTGAGAAACATTCAGTTTTAATAATAGTAGTTACAGATGATTGGAAAAATACACATTGACTTAATCACTGGCGGGTTGTAGGCTAGACATATTTAGTGGTGGGTGTTATTTGACGAAAATTTGACATATTTTATAATGTTATGCCTAAAATTGTCAAAAGTTGCATAAAATGATTAAAATTGTCCATTTTTTGCTCTTTGAGTGGTGGGCTCTAGAGTTAAAGTGTTTAGTGGTGGGTTCTGAAGCTGAGTGGTGGGCTCTGCCGCCCACCACCGCCCACTGTAGCTACATCCCTGAACACTGGTCAGTATCATTTGATCTTCAAGTAATGAACAGAAATGAAATGAAGTCACGCTCAGCAGTACTAACACCAGTCCCAATTCTCATTCTTTGGACCTTGGCATTGAAATACTTTCGCAAGGTTCGTTTGATTCGGAAGTTTCACAATCATGAGTGCATGAAACACACTTAGCAAAATAGCAAAATGTACACAATGAAAGATGCCTGTTGAGACACAGTAATTAAATATTTGCTATGCGAATACTTTAGTGATAATGTTGTTAAACGGTGCATCAGTTTGGGTCTGTAGTTTGAAAAGGTGTAAATCGTGAGATGCTTTTAGAGAATCCTTCACAATTGGAACCTAAAAAACCTGGACTGATACGCTTTGCAGGTGTTTCATCGCAATTTGTTTGTTGATTTATGAATGAACGTGTGCTATCTACCACAGAAAGCATGCAACCGGACTAATGTCCTGTCATAATGTAAGACAACGATATTCTTCAAAGGGGTACATACCTTATAAAAATATTGTTGCGATAACAATAATGGCATGAAAAACAAATTGACATAATGAAAAGGACCCTTACTGAAATCACTTCCACGAGTTTGAAAACAATTTGGATGTTTATATTCTGTAAAACAGTAAAAACAGGAAGAGTTACAAGGGGGAGGTGGCAGTTTGTGGCAATTTCTGGAACAAGGATGCTGATATTACTGCCAGCATTTACCAAACTTGAAAAGCATGTTGTCATCAGCTCACAGACCATTGCTATTGTATTGTGCTATTCCCGGCTAATTCACCTTTAACTTGCCAGATCAATATCTTACTACAAGCCTAAAGTACAATGCCTGAATCCCGGTGTCATATAATACAGGGTCCGTGTGACTGAGTGTCCTACCACCCATCTGTCTATTGTGTTCTCCATTGAGTGCTGTAAGCATCATTTGTTTCAGCACGGGGTCACGGTTGTTTTTCAGTTACATGTGCTATGGTAGCTAGGACACTCTCTCATGGGGGACACTCAGTTTTTTACACCGGTCTGAATGCTTTCGAATTGTGTCGAAAAACATGCTAGATACACTGTAAATTCTGTCAGGGATGTGAACATCTTGCTTTTCTGTTCCAGAAATTGCCACAAACTGCCACCTCCCCCTGGAACTCTTCTTGTTTTACTGTTTTTTACAGAATGTAAACATCCAAATTGTTTTCAAACTCGTGGAAGTGATTTCAGTAAGGGTCCTTTTCATTGTGTCAATTTTTTTCATGCCATTATGTCCCTTTAAGACTTTTTGACGCCAAAATGGGAAATAAATCAATCCTTACGTATGTTATGGCAGGTGTCTCAACTGTATGTTGAATACACAAACTATCCACCTTTTGCGTTTAGTTTTGTAAAGTTCTAAGCTTTGGTCTGTGTTTTAGAGAATATTCATGTTCTGCACCGGCGATTTCAGGTCCAGCGCAATCAATCAGCCTGACAAACGTGGAACGTGATAGGATAACGTTCGAGCCAATCACCGTCCGCGTCACAGGTTTAATAAAATGAAGTCGCACTTTGATTTGTGTTGTTTCTATCCCGGGGTTTCTATATCGGTTCGCTGAACTATTACATTGAGCATGAGCTTTGCATCGTTTTAATGTTGAAGTCTTCTGTGGTTTCAGTCAATATCACATCAATTAAGAACTGTTTGCATATTTTTTCATCAGAATGTTCAAAGAAAAGATAACATTTCAGAGACGTATATGCGAAACTCGGAAAGCTAAAGTTGAAAATAAGATAGTAATGTTGTTAAGTGAATCGATTATCTAATCAGATTTTAATGATTGAATTCATCAAATATAATCAAATACTGAGTAATTATTGAAGTGTTTCTTATTCGGGTTATAGATAGGCGGTGAAACTTTTTTGAATGTGAGCTCTGAATGATTGAAAATGTTGATTTTACAAGCCTGCACAAAATGGCGACTGTAAGTTGCTGTTCCGATTCTGAGATTACTGCCGCTGTGCTCTTTGCTTCTTTCTCTCAACAACTGGAAGAGTTGTTGTTAGTTTAATGTACAAGGTGTCATACAGAAAACGCTACCCCTTACATTTGTCACCATAATTGGTTTAACAAGGTCTTGTAACACGATCCAGTCCATAGGAAGGGGTTTGATCTCAAAATAATTGCAACAGAAACAAGTTTGCTGTTGTTATACTTAGAAATGATAAAAGAATAACATATCAAACGTCTAGAAGTACAAGTAGCGGGGAACATGCATTTGCAGGGAGGCAAGGTTTGTACAGGGGGTGGGGAATATAAAGTAGGTATAATTTTATAATCTGTATCAACATTTTGGCCATATTCTAAAGATTAAAAAAGTATAGTTTGCCCTATATGTGGGTTATAGTTTAATACACATGTAGTTATATAGAGCAATAAAGGTTCAAGGTTATCCTGGGTAACATTTTCAGAATGCGCCAATTCTTTTCAAAATGGACCCAAATTCTTCATATCTTCCCAAAGGACCAGAAAATATAATACTTGCAGTCATTTCACCATTTGGTCACGTAATTAGAGGTCAAAATGTAACAGTGGTCCACATATATCCTATGGGGGTCATTAATACTTACCATCTAATTTACACACTAAAATGTCAAATGCAGAGCAAATATGCATTCTCTGTTATAGGATGTGACCAGACAAGCAATTTGAGACTAGTTTCGTCAAAATCGGAACACTCTTAAAGAATACCCCAGGATGACCTTGAACCGTTATGAGCATATAATCCTGAAACTAATGACCGTAGATATGCTAAACTATATGGTCCGTATGCACAAAAAGTTAGACCAGGTTTACAGTCAAAATTAGTTTTGTCCAAAATTGACAGTAATTTACATTTACTTCATAAAGTAACTAGCAAATTTCAAAAATTAAAATGCAAAATTCAAAATAAATACCTAATGTTAATGCAAAGGAAAATGTCTTTTCTGGTGGAACTAAATTACACTTAGACCTGGTCTAACTCTTTGTGCATACGGACCTATAATTTTAATCCTCATGACAGAGTTGGAGTGAGTCCGGACTCGGACTCAATCAGTGAGTCCGAGTCCGAGTCCGGACTTGGACTCGGACTCATGCATAGTGGACTCGGACTCTGACTCGGACTCAGGCCCCTGTGGACTCGGACTCGGGCCCCATGGACTCGAACTCGGACCTGCTGGACTCGGACCTGGACTCAACCCCTGTGGACTCGGACTCAAAGATGAGTCCGGGTGAGTCCGGTAAGAAAATTTCAACTTAGAATCAAAAATATAATTGAAAATGTGTGAGCTAGCCTGCATGAAATGTTACTTCACAAACCTCTACAGCACAAACATGCTTTTATTTTTTAATTATTGCACAAACATGTTTTTTATAATCAATTTAACAGTTATTTCAAAAGTAATTTTGATGTTTCATATTCAGAGGTATTTTCTTTTTCACTTTTGTCTTCTTCAGATTAGCTGTTGTGATTATTAATATTTTCTAGGCTGAAGGGTTAAAATTTAAAAATACATTTTGGCTAATTTACATCTTCATAAGGAATGTATGGTTTCTCATTGTCCTCCTCCTCCTTATCCGTAACTCCCTATCCCTAACTCCCTAGCAGTTTTCATTCTAAGTACAGCTTAAAATCCTTCAGTGTAAAGTCTAGCTAGCCTCACAAACTTCACACAGCTACATGTAATTGCATAACACAGGTCTACATACTAAGCAGTCTCACAGAGTGTGAACCTGAATAACTGGCAGACCTAATTAAACACAGATCAATTAACAAGTATTTGTCATGGGTGGCCTACTACACCTCACACAACCTTAAATTTTTGTATGAACTAACTAGAGCTATCTAGATTCGTATTCGTACATAATATTTCTATGTGAAAAAATTCTCACGTAATTGTCCAATTATGGGACACACGTTATATAAGCCGCACATAGGTTAGCATGAAACCAGAGCTATTATAGATACTTGAATTTTCAAAAAAGGCCTGAAATTGAAGAGATTCTGATATTTTTACTTAAAGTTAAATGTTTTTGAAATGAAATAGATTTGATGAAATTTAGAAATGTCTCTTTCTCATGATCTTAAAATATAATTACCAGTATTTTTGGGGAAAATAGTGTAATGTGTGACTGAATACATCATACTAATAGTCAATCACGTCAGGTACATGCACTATTTTCTGGTAATGTGACGAGTGATCAGCTAACATGACCGGTGATCATAAATAAATGTTATTTGAAAAAAGTAACTACAGTCTGATTATTTTGTTGGACAGGCACGAACACAAGCACGCATGGTCTGAGTGAGCCAGGAGGAATGTTGCACCTCGTTTCTAGATGTGTAATTGGTCAAAGTAATCATTTGTGTTGCTTGTTGCGCTTACACGAGGTGTGCATAACTCCTGTCCAAGTAATTTTCAATCCCAGTATAATGTTTAAATTAGCACTATTTAGGTGTCAGAATTAGTTCAATCCCAGACTGAAGCCCACATTCTCTGGACTTGGACTCGGACTCACTGGACTCGGACTCAGACCTGCCGGACTCGGACTCGGACTCAGGTCCCATGGACTCAGGACTCAGACCTTGTGACTCGGACTCAGGCCCGATGGACTCAGACTCGGACTCGGCGCTGATGGACTCGGACTCGGCTTCGGACTCATGAGTCCGGACTCGCTCCAACACTGCCTCATGACCATGCAGGTGAATAAGTTCGTGTAGGTTTCAAGGTCTATTTTATCCCCGGTTTGGTACATGTCCCCCATTATTGATTTTTATCCCCTGGCTTGAAAAGCAGAGGGGGATATTGCGAGGGTGCGCATGTCCGTATGTATGTGTGGGTGTGTGTGTGTTCCAGTTTGGTTAGGTTTTCGTATGTGTGTGTTCCAGTTTGGTTAGGTTTTCGTTTTTCGCGTCTCCTTCAAAAAGTTTAAATCCGATTTAAACCAGACTTGGGGTGAAGGTGCAATAGGGGTTCCTTCATATGTGGATGATGTCAGAGGTTATGGACCAAGGTCAAAGGTCATCTGAGGTCATGTACACCAGTCCAGTTTGGTTGGTTTTTGGTTAGGTTTTCGTTTTTCGCGTCTCCTCGAAAAGTTTAAGATAAGTCCGATTAAACCATACTGGGTGACGGTGGTGCATTACGGGTTCCTTCATATGTTGTTGTGGTCAAAGGTCACATACCAAGGTCAAAGGTCATCTGCGGTAATTTTCCCCTATGGTTAGGCTTTCATTTTTCAGAAACTGCTATATTTCTAGATATTATTCCATGAGAACAATTTATTGAATTTTGATGCCCTGCAACTGACAACTGTGCCAACTAACCACCTTGTGTATACTGCCATCTTGCCAGGGGGATCGCGCAAGTTTACTTGCTGTATTTTTTTAAACTTGTGACACATTATTCTATGACAATTTGAAAATATGATAACACGAAAGTTGTTTCTGTTAATTGCAATTTTTTAAGTTAAAAAAACCCAACTCTCTTGCACGATTAAGGTATATGGCTAACTTAATGCAAATTCATTATACGTTTCTTGATATGAATCCAGAAAGCAAGTAGCCTCTTAAATCCAAAATACGAAATGTTGAGTTAGCATTAGCCACTTACATTATGTTAGTAAAGGAATATATTTCAACATGAAAATTATGTGAAATGTAAAGATATTGATAATCTCCACACAATTTTTGTTTTAAAATTAAAATATTCAAGAAAAGCACCCGACAAATGTTGCAAATATAAATAAGTTACTTAAGTCTTAATTAAAGTATGTGCAAGACAATCACAGACACAGAACAAAGCAAAGAAAGTGCAAAACAAGACCAGACAAGACAAGTGCAAGGAGAAACTGATCTTGGCAATGATGATGGCAATAAATGATAAATACTTATGTACATAGAAAATAAGTTACCGGTAATGTGATTCAGCTGATGTTAGAGCTGATTTTGCGTTTCTGGACTTGGGATTAATATTATTTCAATGCAGAGGACCCTGTCTCCTAATTGTATTTCTTGCTAAATCAAACCTAAAGTTATGTGGACGGTAATGTAAGGAAATGCGAGTGGAGTAGCTATGAATGGCTCTATTTGTAGCCAAAAAATGTACAATTGTTGGGGAGATTATTAAAAAAAAATTATACATAAATAAACCGAGAATCATTATATATATATGAATATCATAAATAGTTAAGGTTTTAAACTTACTAAACATGTTAAACAGTGCATGGTGGGGTATGCTCAAGCCAGTGTGAATTCGAACACAGCCTCGTGATTTTTTTCTGTTTACGAAGAATTATGTGAAGATTAGCAGTATTCAAATCTCTCCATATTACGTTACAATACGATAAATGTGGAAACACCTGGGTGTTATACAGAGTGAATCAAAAAAAAATGTGCATGAAAAAACACAAAATTTGACCCTGACCTGTTTACTCAACTGTGGCGCAGTTGATGTTTTCCTTATCTGCATATTGTCGACATTCTTGCTGAAAAAATGAAGGAATTTGGTGAAGAAATGAGGTAGATATGAAAGATTTTCGTGGCTGATCCATTTTTCTGTCACCATATTCAGCCAAAATAATGGAACTGAAAACCCAGCTTAACTTAACCCAGCTTAAATCCAATTGGAATGGGGTAAAAATGGATCAGCTGAGAAAATCTTTCATATCTACCCCATTTCTTCTCCAAACTGTTTCATTTTTCAGCATAGAAAGTCGAAAATATGCAGATCATGAAAACATGAACTGTGTCACAGTTGAGTAAACAGGTCAGGGGTAAATTTTGTGTTTTTTTCATGCACATTTTTTTTTATTCACTATGTACAATGAGAATAAGGTTTCGGAAGGGGGAACATCTCTTAGCCGACACAGAATACCACAATATTTTGAAAAGATATTAAAGGTGCAACGAGAGATTGAACAGGTGTTTCAAAAAAATGTGAAAATTCTGTGACTGATGTATAAAGCTTTCCATAAATATCCCCACCTGAAGCATTAAGCTGCAATTATTTCTTTGGTAAAAATTGTGAAATGTCTAACTTTACCTATAGGAGCAAATAGGAAATTAAGGGGGGCCCCTGTTTACATTTAAATATAAGATAAAAATCACCTTGTTTTCCTTTTAGAACATTTCTGTAGCCAAATAAAAGGTAGAGAAGAAATACGGATGCCTAAAAATCTTCTCGTCCACTTAACAAACATTGAGGTGTGTTTTGACCAAGTGAGATAATTCATAAAAAAAATAAACCAAGCTTTTGTATGGAAACTCTGCAGTAGACATCTCAACTCTTCAATCAGATGTTATAAATCAGTAGCAACGACTATTATGAAGATGGGTTTACAAATGTTAATTTTCAATAGGCAGCATGCAACATAAGATCTATTTGTCATTATTTTGGATAATTGTACCATTGTCTCAGTTCCCATTTAATTACTTTGTTATGTAGTAAATGTAATTAGGAATCAATTAGGCAGCAATGAGCCCACTGCGTTCCACAATGAGAAGTTCAAATCATCATCATGATGATCTTCATCTGCATTTATATTCAATATTCATCTTGAAACAAACACAAATAGAATTTTATTAAAGGCGTGGCGAGGATTGTCGGGAAGTGCGTAATCGTTGGACAACGTATGTTCCCCCAAAAGTTGTTACGGAATAACCCGCAACTCCATTCTTTCATAGTCTTGTAAACCAAATTCAGTCCCATTGAAATTCTTGTCAACGATTACGCACTCGGTGTCTGCGGTATTCGTTGATTGTGTCTGAGATTGGGAGGGGTTAGGCCTACGTGTCTAAAGCCGATGATTTTTTAGCGATTTTCGTCATGCTCTGCATGTTTTAAACTAAATCGAATCCATGACGTACTTTACAGGCAGTACGGTAAATGCGGACTTTAATGTGCGCTCTTATATTTTTGACTTTTGGAATTGGTATGGTGATTAATTGAGGCATGTAATGTTGCGTTTGAGAGCAAATCAGAGAAACCTTTGCTTTGCAAAATTTCTCCGGAAATCAAACACATGTAATTAAATGGACGCATCAAAATGGTGTTCGGGTATTTTAAGGTTATATATTGGAATTATTTTCCCCATATCACCCGTATTTTCTTGTGTTTAACAGTGTCTGTATCCACAAATACTTGAACAAAGTAACAAACGTATTGTTATTCCTGTCATATGACACTAAGTAAACACGTCCATGTTTAGAACCATGTTATTCTCAAACTGCTATACAAAATGTTAAAATATGTGTTAATATGTGTTAATATGTGTTAATGTGTTCAAAATTAAAGGCAGACTCAGAGATTTTGAAATATATTTTTCGTGTGTAGTAATTAAAAATAGTCATCTAGATCTAAAGGTAGTCACTTAAAATGCTTAATTCCAAAGTTAGAGGTGAATCGGATTTTTCGTTTCATGCAGTAAACATTTATGCGCAGTGCCATAAACTATAAAAAAAAAAAACAGTGCCATCGGATACCGGGTATAACGAAAATTCCGGATCCGGATTTTGTAACAAAGTTGTGATTTTCTACATGAACAACTTCGATTTGAGCTTAGTTATTTCACACAGTGATTAGTATATGGACACGCATTAATGTGCCATCTTATCTTTCTTCTGTCCTCTGCACTTACCAACCGTCCCGATCACTCCGTTCTCATCGCAAAAACTTCCTCAAAACTCCCGTGTTGTCTAAAATCTGCTGGGTAGCGATCCTTTCGTTTTGCTGCCCCATCAGCCCGGAACTCCCTCCACCACCTTCGTACTTATCCTCCCTTACTCAGTTCCATAGCCATTAAAGAGAATCATTTATTCCACCAGGCCCCCCCAAAACAAAAACATTCAAAATTTTGCTTTTTTTAAGTTTTTTATTTTTTTCTGTTTTTTTGGCATTTTGTGCGCACTGAGATCTTTTGATGATTTTGCGCGTTATAAGAACGTCTGTATATTATGATTATTAATTATTATGTGTATCAAAAAACACGATTTGTTTGAAAACTGAGTGCGCCCTCATCGGGAAATCTCTGAGTCGGCCTTTAAATACTCAGATGACTAAGGACAGCAATAATTTTACGTTTGTTACTCTTTTCCAAGTGTTTTGGATACAGGACACTGTTAAAACTGAAAAATACGGGTGATACGGGAAAATAATTCCAATATATATCTTTAAAGTAACAGAACACCATTAGGTGTTAAAAACCTGAACACCATTTTAAACGTCCGTTTAATTTACAGTGTACCGTTCCTTCAAGTATTCGTTTAGGAAGGCTATGCAATCATTGACAAAACATGAAAGGCCTCTATTTTCTGCCCTGCTTTTCAGAAATTTGGCAAAGAAAAAAATAGAAAATTGTGATACGATTCTCATGGGATCGAGATTCTCGCACTTTCTTTTGTGTGTCTAAATTAAGGAAGACCCTGGATGGTGCCCCCAGTCACGGGTTCGATATCAGGGTATGCCAATGCACTGTTAAAAATGTTCTTAAAGAAACGTCGCTTTGACTGTCAGCCGGGACTCGAAACGTGCAAATAACGGTAAAAAAAACCCGTCGTTTTAACTGTTGTGAGTCCCAGCTGCCAGTCAAAACGCCGTTATTTTAATGCAAATTTTTAATAATGTGGCAGATATGGTGATCGTGGAATTTGATGATAAAATAAACAAACAAATAAATAACAGTGGCGTACAGGGGTCGGGAACATACCCCGGCTTGGATGTGTTGGCAAAACTACATAAGACAATCCCGAAGACAATAAATCCGCTACTAGTTAAGGTACATACTTATATTCACGGCCTCTGACTTCCAAAACCAAGTTATGCACCTGCAACCAAACAAGAAAATCAATTAGTGCGGCAATACAAAGAGTGAATTCTAAAGATAATTTAAAAGAATGTTCTATAAACATTTCCTATGTTTTTTTTTAAATCATTCTCGGTTTTATATCATAGATCAACCCCTTATCTGTCATTGACATACCCGGGATACGGTTTGCCTTGATATTGATATCCAGGGTCTTGGAGGCGGCAGTAGATAAAGACTACGTGTTTTCGTTTTCTTCATTTATGCACTTCTATGGTATTAACAAGATCCAGCGTTCTGCAGTACTCAGTATGTGAACCCACGGGCAGAACCTACTTCCTATATTTGCGATGATACAGAGTATAGGCATTAAATCAAAATCTTTGGTGTTCATCTATCTTAAAGTCATGAACACCTAACAGGTTTTACTGTATGGCTTCCTAATCAGAATATCATGTTTACCGAATTTCCATTTGGGCATATTCACCGTGGAATTTCCAAAGCCCGATACATTGTAGTTCTACGCTACTTCTTGTTTCACCGGCCTAGAATTTATAACAACTTCTTAAATGGCTCTTCATGATAATGTTTATCCGTCCTTTTAAGTTTGACACAAACTTAGAAGAGATTAGAAGATAGGTCCTATACCTAACTACTAAGAGCTAGCCTCTCAAATCAGATGAAATATTCAAATAGTTTTCTATTATTCACAATGGTGCACCGATGTGTGTTTTAAAGCAAATATTCAACATACTATATAGTGTTCAGGTGGAATGGTATGGATTTCAAGCAATTTTCAACGCTTTTTTTGGTAGAGTCCTTGGATAAGTAGACATGCCAGGTATCGAAAAGTATTGTCGCATTTTTTTCTGATTAGCGTTGGCCGCCCTCTTGGATTCACAATGCCCGACCTTCTCAAAAAGGATTTTCCCCTAGAACTTGGTTTCGAGCAAATTGGAAGGCAAATTGGTGGTGGGGGGGGGGGGGCCAAAACTAGGTTTCACTACCTGGGAGTTCAACATATGATAAAAACCTAGTCTAACAAAGCTGTGTTTTGCAACATCCCCTCGCCCTTGGGGGGGGGGGCGATCGTTGGTAAGCCGCTGCCCTACCCCAGTCCCCCCTTAGGATTTCTACAATAAGGACGTTATGATTTGGAGCTTTTTTGGTGTCATTGGATAGAGTAAGATATCCAGGTATCAGAAAGTCTTGGTCGCACTTTTCTCTGAAAAGCGTTTGGCGCATCTTGTATTTCAAAATGGCCGCCATTTCAAAGGATTTTGCTTCAAACACCTTATTTGAATGAAATTTAAAAAAAGTAAAAAATTTGGTGGCCAAACGTATGTTTTCAATAAGTGGGAGTTCAACAATATGATAATTATCCTATCGGACCAATTTGTGCTTGGAATACCATCCACACCCATTGCTGGTGGTGGGGGGTTGGGGGAGAGGTCAATTAATTTTCACATGCATAACCCAGTCCCCAAAGGGTTGCCAGATTTGGTTTTTGTTTGGTAGAGCTTTGGGTCTCCCCATGCAAAAATGTTCAAATACCAACATTCCACTTGTGACGTCTCCATGACATCATAAGTGTGCTCTAAAAATGCAGCACATGGAAAAC
>JAMKCH010005791.1:0-57262 GCA_023653785.1 Ophioderma brevispina
GATGATCTCATTCGCATTAGCCCAGCACCGATGCCCTCTTAACACTGCTACGTTCTACGTCTCATCCTCATAAAATCAGTTGAAAAAAATAAATTAACTTGATAGATGTAATCAGTTTCTTCTGGAGGGATTGACTGAGATCACACCATATATGAACAGACATCGGTGACACCTTTTGAGGTTTAAAGTATTGTCTATATTTGTGGACCAAGATATGCCACATCTTTTAAAAAAAAGTGTTTCAAATAGCATCTTACCATTATCAATCACACTGATTTAACACCTTTAAGATACCACTTTATTTGCACATCAACGTAGACAATACCCTTATCACATCATTTTGGGGAGTCATTAGCTTAGTTGGAGCACCGTGTATTCAAATGGGAATCCGTGGATAGGGAAAAGCTGACTACTTGATATAAATAGACGGAGCTGGCCTATACTTATCCGGATTGGAATTACTCTTGCAGCAAATTAAAGAAATTTTTTTCAGTTTTTTAATTTTTTGATTTTTTATATGTTATTAAAAATTCAAATGGCGAAATATCCGGGTTATTTTTTTTACTCGGGCCCTATCTTATTAAAGTAAATTGCAACATGAGATTAACCACGCGGAAAATACATACTACTTGTATTAATGTACTGAACAGATAAGATAAAATAGATCAACTTTATACTTGCACTTAATTACGTTACGAGGGGTTAGCAATAGTCTAAAACAAAGTTTCTATTCTATATGGCCAAATTTATGTACTTTAAAGAATAAGCTTTTGGAAACATTGGTACGGGGGCTGTAAAGGTTGATGTGCAGTACAGTTTTCACTATTGTTTGTTTGTTAAAAAATACAAAAATACAACATCCGTTGCAATGTTATAGACCCGACGATATATTTTTTTATGACTGTAAATACTAAAAAAAAATCAGAGAATAAAATAGAATAGAAAAAGTGACAAACACTGAACTATGGTCATGACGAGACCAATAATTGAAACCAAATTTGACCACGTTGAAACAGAATCAGTCAATATTGGGCTATTCACAAAATATCCACAACCTCTTATTAACCACATCCTTCTTTCTCCAAAATGCACGGGAATTTCCATAGTGAAATCCAGAAGTTGCATGAAAATCATGAAATCCATAAGTGGATATAATTTCCAACAATAAAAATATTTAACAGATGCATGCACTGAAGAGATAATTGAGTAATTGAGTATAGCTAACCCAAAGATGACTTGGGAATTTTTCCCATGACTTTACTGACCCCCTGAAAAAAAATAAAAAATACCCATTTCCCAAAGAATATACTATCACTTTAGTAGGTTGTTTTTCCCTTATCGTTTTCTTTGGTCCAAAACCCCAAAGATGATGAATACCATTGGAATCCCCTGGAATTCTCACATTGATTTTGTCAAAACAGCTTTGGAATTTCCATAGTTATTTCGAATGTATTGGAAATGTCATGGGGGTGGATAATTCCTGGAATAGCCTATTTTACCACCCTTAACCCTCCTGGGCCGAAGGGCACCCACATTTAAAAAATTGGGTGTTTTTTGGGTGATTTTATAATAGCTGCTTGCCATGTTGTCTAGGGATAATAAGTTCTCAAAATGGTTGATTTGTTTTTGTTGAGTGAATAATTTGCCTCAAAATTGATGTTATCCTAAGGACAAATTTGTATCTGAATAAAATCACTCCAAAAAAAAACAACTAACTTAAAAAAAAAAAAATGGTAAATGTAATGGGTGTTGTTTGGTACGGAATTTCATTTTTAGAGTCAATTTTATAATAAGTGTCATTTTTCCATAAATAAAAGCACTATCACTAAAATGGGATTTTTTTTGTGTATATGATATTACACCTGGTAGCATGAAATGTAAATAAAGGTCATGATTTGTGTTATTGACTTGGTCTTGATTTTTTTTTATGGCCTCGTATACGGTATGACTATTTCAACACATCTGATAAAAAATAAAGCTTAGTAAAAGAAAAAACCTACCTTTTTAGCACACTTGTGTTGACCAGTAGACTGTCATAACTGTAGTCTGTAGCCAGCTGAACTGAGTGACAACTGAACTGCTGCTGGTATGGTACTGGTCACTGAAATGCTATGTTGTTTTGTATTGTAATAGAATGAAGCAACCAATTGATTGATGGGTATCATGCACTATCAGTTGCAATAATGCCAATACAATTAAAATTCGATGTTTTGTAAACCTGTTGCTTGCCACGACGTATGAAACATCCGCCCTTCGGCAAGCCACCGTCAGTGCACATTGCGATACAACCGTACACTGATGCATCAATGAAGAACACACTCGCAGAGTCGCAGTCTGAGCTGAGCGAGGACTGCGTGACTGGCGAATATTCATCACTACTGAAGGCTTGTCTGGCTCCTACGGGGGACATTAGAATATCCAAATTAATTTTTGAGCTCCAAATGCTAAATTACTGCCTCTAAAATCGCGTCCGGCGTCACTAGGATTGTCTTGAAAAAGCGTTTATTACATTTCATTTTCATCGCTTCGATTTCACGACGACGCCATTTTATCTACATCTGATCGACCGTCCAGTGTTTCTATTCTATGATTCGCAAAAAACAGGCGCAACACTTGTTTTTGGACTTGCTAATGCCCAGCTTTGCCCTGATTTTCAAGGAACTTAGCATATCACGAGGTAATTTAGGGGGGTTTGACGTCAAAATTCCTAAAATTTCTTTAAAAAAAAACCAACACCGCAACATGATGGCTTCAAGACCGATGACACGGCAGTTTTTATTGGGTGTAAATGGGACCTTGACGAGGGGAAGGTCCGGATTTCGTCACGTATTTTCCAATTGGACGTTGGGACGTAAAGGGCAGCTCATTTGATATGACGTAAACAATAGCTACGACCGAATATTCGGTCATTAGGCACTACGTGTTAAATCATTATCGCCATTTTAAAGCTATGTGCATCTGCACACATGGATGTAGGTGTGCACAACTGATGCTGATGTAATTATGATATTATTATGATAGCATCACAAACATTAATTTAAATTCCCCTTTAAAGAGAATATTAATGGTGTTGCCATTTGAAGCAGACACACTCAAATTGTGCGGTTATGCTTTGGCATTTGAAACAACTGCATGGGACACCCGTTAGTACCCCCGTCCGCGGACCATCCAAAATTAGGGACCATGAGATGTGTGTATGGTAATAAACTTCAGCGTCCACTATTTTTAATGTCTAGGACTCTTCCTTTTATGACATGGTGCCATTGGGGACAATGAGTGTCATTACGATAGTCCCCAGGACCTGAGAATCAAAACTTGGTATCCATAGGAACCATAATTTTAAAACATATGGACCTAGGAAGTGAATTCACATGCATGGGGGACAACTCACAACTCGTACACTACTACCCGGACCCTGAAAATGTAGGGACCCTGAGATTTGTGTAATGTTATAAAACTTCAGAGTCCCACTAGTTTAAATGTCCCTAGGAATCTTCTTTTTATTACCTTATAGTCCTCAGGACCAGTGCGTGTATTACCAATAGTCCTAGGACACATGAAAATCAAAACTTAGTGTCTATGGACCCTAATTTCAAAACTATGGTCCTAGGACTGTGAAATCAAAACATAACGTCGACGGACTCTAAAAAGTTAGGACTGGCTCGCTCGTGACACCGGCGCCATCTACTGCACTGCCCACACGATGTCTCCAAGACGAAAGCTGTCCCGGTTGAGCAGCATCATGAACCCGACAAGCCCGACATCAGGGAAGACACTGAGCAGCCCAGACGCCAGAATATCATACCCAGCGATTAGGTCTATGAATAGGGCCGTACGCAGGTTTTTTGGGGGGTTTCACAACATTTATTGAGAAAAAGTGGACATAACCACCCTAATGCTCCCCTATTTTGAATATTCTGTGGAAAAGTGGGACTTTCCTTGTCAAATTTTCTCTAAATTTTGGATCGTTTTATATACAAAAATTCAGCAAAGAGTGCACCTTTTGTCCCATTTGTGGAATTTGCGTTCCCCTGTGTACGGGGCCGTCATTAAGACTTGCTCCAAACCCGTGCTCTACGGAAAACTGATTGTTGGACCGTGTTGGCAAGTGCAAAATTGTGCGGTATCCCAGCACGGCCGTGGGAGCTTGATCGACCGGTGTTCAATGCTAGGAAAAAACAGCTAGAGGCAACTGTGACCGAGCGTTTTTTTTATGAGGTATAGTCCACTTAAAGGGACTCACCCTATCAGACAATTGTCTTTGTTTTTCATTAATTTTCCACCGTAATTAAAATTAAATTGCCCTACCAATTTGAACCAAAAATACCTTATTTGGATGCTACGTACATCGTTGCCATGGTGATGGTGCAACTGGGAAAATTCCTTAATCATTTTTGGAGAACCAAATAACATTTTTGATCCAACCACACCTCTAATGTGAAGTATTAACTATTATCTATGTCAAGTAAACAGACCATTTTTTTAATTCTTATCTTGTTTTTACCCCCCATTTGATGGTTTGGTATTTTGAATGGGTACAAGTCCCCTTATTGTGCAAGCTGGTGAAAGGCAGGGCACATTATTCCCTAAGGTGTGAAAGAAAGTGAAACTCTGAAATTAAATGTTGATTCTTTCTATTCTTATACTTATTTACTTGTAGCTGAATATCACTATGTTCAATAGCTATACAGGTATATTTTAATGGTATTAATTGGATTCCAGTATACTTAAGTCTATATTTTAGTCTTATTTTTTCTGAAGCCTTCGGCTTCAACATTTCTGCAAATATAAAAATGGCGGCCATTTTGGCCGCTATTTTGAATGTGTTGAATCTTGTCATTGTTGAAAATCCTTTTATAATTTTAAATTGATTCCCCATACTCAAAAACATATGTGTGGATTGTTTGTTTTTGTTTTACATGTTTATAGTTTCCCAAAATATCTAAAAATAATATAAAACGGGCAATTCTTGGACGCCATCTTGGATTTTGGAAAATGCCACCATGGGATTTGCGGGGACTTTTTTGTCAGGGATAGTACACATGTTCCAGCACCTATACTGAAAACATCAGCTTGTTACCAAAATGTCCACCTATTTGTCTATATAAGCTAATAATACTGGCCTAACATATACGCCGGTAAGCAGACTGCCGGTAAGCTGGCCCTGCAATAGAAAGCGCGAGTGAAGCTGGTCCGGTCAATTGGTGGATCGTCAGCATACAGCATCCAATTTTTAAATCAATATTATGATAACCAGTCGGAGCGATAAAACAGATCAAGTAAGAACGGTAACAAATCAAATATCAACATCGGGGCTCCGGATAAAGTGCAATGGCGGTGCTTTATTGGAATGATCTACTTAAATATCGGGATGTCTGCAAGGGCCTTATAAGCTTTTCTCGATGTATTTAATGCCTTACTGAGACATGAGTACTCCATTTCTATTTAATACCCAATAAATCTAGTATAAACAAAAGTCACTATAGGTAACCAAAGTTATAATTTAAGCGATTAATAAAGGTAGGATTTACAAACAATACATTAGGAATAAAACTCCACCTAATAGAACTAGCTATAAGAAACTAAACCGACTAATTGATACTTTAAACATAATCGCTCAAATAATAATAAGTCGTTAAGAGCTACTAAAAGCTACGTTTTTTAAACCAAGTACAAAACGATAAATATAGCATCAAAAACACCGGGGTGATACTAAATAAATCCAAACTAGATATATAGTAATAAGGAAGTAAAGGAGGCAAATCATAAATGATCTATGCAAATTCCATTATGTTTTAACAACTTCTTCGAAAGCGTAGGCCTAAATCAGGTTAACAAATACCAGATGCAAGCAGAAGCTGTTCGATTACCGCTCTTTTGCTAGTTGAATGTACAGGGAAGGTCTTAAGGTATCGATAATTCAGGATGGCATTTTGGACATGGCGACACTCACTCAGCCTGGGCTGAAGGTGCTGTCATCGCTCAATTCCTTCAGCAAATCACATAATTCACCGTGTCACTCATTATTTTGTACCTGTTCAACTTAAAGGGCCATGGCCGAATCGCTAACAGCCTCATCTCCAGAACCCCATTTACCGGGGCATTTAGGTATCGGCAAGAGACGCTACCATTTTCTCATTTCCGCTATGGAATCTTTGGGCTAAGGGATGTTGTTGGAAGTTATGAGCGAAAATGTGCCCCATTGTTCGTCGCCCCAATATTAAATTTACGGAGTACTCTATGAGGCTTTCACGTTCAAGTGGATTGAAGTGTCGTCGCAAGCTTTACAGTTGGGTTTTTTAGGGTGAAGGCCATTTCTATCATGATGAAAGCGTTACATACTTCAATCGGGTTGTCCTCCATAATATACAACCAGACTACAGGCCTCTTTACTGTTTTCCTGGATTTTCAGACAATTTTGGCGTCTTGTATAAAGGCATTGCATAACGAGTATAAATAATAAAAAATAAATAAATAAATAAATAAAAATAATAATTTATATTCTTGACAGTAAGTTCAATATATATACTCGGTGTATGGGGAGTAGTCGTAAGCACACTCACTCTGAGTTGGCAATAGCAATGCTGGTTCACAAAAAATTGTACTAAAGCTACCAATACTAATTCAACAACTGCTGGGGTATATTTGGTCCTTTCTATGGGTTATTGGGACCTCTCTAAGGCATTTGGTGCCATCAACCATGGCAGCCATGCACTTAGCTAAAATGCATCACTGTGGCCTCATGTGTATTATTTTGTTGGGTTGGTTCAAAATTTTCCTCACGACATTGGTTGATTGCATGATTGCTAGCGCTCACAATAAAGCAAGCGTAATTGTCATTTGTTTAGCTCTTTTGGGGTTCTATTTTTTATTAAGTTCATGCTTAAAGACACTATCAGTGATTTGCTAAATCAGCAAATCGAAAAAATCATCAAAAATCAGATTTTTGCATGTATGTAACAAGTACAGGTATCCTATCATACCCTGCACATGATAAGACCAGAAGCAACCTAATAAGGACAGAATATAGATTTTAGTCATTAACTGTCCGAACGGCACTTACTACAACACTTAATTGAATGGAGAACCGTAAATCTTCCTTTTCTGTCAATTCTACAGCTGGAAAAGGTAACTTATGAGAATTCTACAGACTTATCCTTCACTTTGAAGCTATTCCTCCTGCAAATTTCAAATATTTTTCAAATCACTGATAGTGTCTTTTAATTACTGCTTTTGAATTTATAGGAGTCACTATCGACCAACCATTCCCTTAGGAAGGTTCTGGTTGTGTGGGAATTTCATATGGAGTAGGAAACTTAATTCCTACCAGAAACTGCACTTCTTTAGAACACACTGTCTCTCACACATCACACTGCAAACACGTGCACTGGGAGTAGTGAGCAATAGCCATTTCAGAGGGGCGTAGGATCCTTTGTTAAATACTATCAAAGAGACCGCAAGGCATTCATAGGCATACATCAAACTTTTAATTACCTAATATTACCTCTTTGCACCCTGGCGGCGGGGCAATTCTGTGTAAGTATAGCACATATAACACCTAATTCAGTTGCATTTGTGACGTCTTTCCAAATATATGCAGGTCATTTGCGAGGCCGCCTAGGAGAGCAACAACCTATGCTAGGCTTGTTGGGCTCATTAAGTGCATTTAATCGCTGATTCTGAATATGCCCAGTGAATAAAAGATGTCTTTGTAAGGTTTATATGAGGAAATATAAAAACCAATGGCATATACAGGGTGAGTCAAAAAAAACTGACACTGATTTTGTCCACCATTTTGAATTTTTAAATAAAAATGTTATTTAACTTGTATTATAAAAATGTAAGAATGGTTTACATCAATTTGCTGCAAGATGATTCCAATCGGTAAGTATAGGCCCAGCTACAGTCATGCGAATCAAGGACTGCGAGAGAATATAAATAGCCTGATTTTCTTCTGGACAAGATGTCTTCAGCTGAACAGCCATCATTTCAATGTGGAATCGTGGACAGAGCAGGAAAACGGAAATTGATTCAAAACGACTGTAGCTCGGGTCTATACCTAACTGATGTGAATGATCTGTGTGTTAATAAAGGATAGATGAACCCAGCTCAGATGATCCAAACATGGTTAGATTATATAGTACTGAAAAAATTTAAAATGGCGGACACAATCAGGGTCAAGTTTTTTTACTCACCCTGTACTACATGCCTGCCGCACGCAAGCAGCTACGCTTGAATCTTGCGGTAATTCTATATCTTAACTTGGAGGTCAAACAATAGAGCAGCACTGCAACTAACGCTGAAACTTAATCAAAAAAGGTCACTCTTTCCAACTACAACTACAAGCTAATTCAAGCTGAGCCAAGGGTTGGCAGGTCATTACTTAGCTTAAGTTCTATGCTATTTCACGTTATATTTTCCATAGATTTGTGTCATATAATATGTATGGGTCATCATGTTTATACATATGATTGTGCATGTTTGCTATGTTATGTTTTATCATGTTTGTTATTTTAAGTTAGGCTCATCACAACTGGCAAACAGCATTTTTAGCTTGCCCGATTGTGGAAAGCAGGGGGTATTGCTTTCGTGAATATAGGAAGCTGATGTGGTAATAACAAAACAAAAGAAAAGTTTTTTTTAAAAAAAAAACACCAAACAAACAAAAGCAAAACAAAACAAAAACAAAACAAAAAACAAACAAACAGACAAACATTTTTTTTTTTTTTTTTTTTTTTTTTTTTTTTTTTTTTTTTTTTTTTTTTTTTTTTTTTTTTTTTTTTTTTTTTTTTTTTTTTTTTTTTTTTTTTTTTTTTTTTTTTTTTTTTTTTTTTTTTTTTTGGGAAATCCTAAATTCGGTATATGTTATTCCTCAGAAGTTGAGAAATAGGTAAGTGGAGCTCAGGCTGTATTCATTGTTTTACACTGAGAGACTACTGTTGGATGGTTACCGGTAATTTGGCTCAAATATCTCAAATGTGTCAAGCAGTTTAAACGTGAAGTTTTGAGAAAGCAATATGGTGCTAGACACAGAAAATCCCTGCTGTATTCACTATTGGTTACCGGGATACCCGTGAGCTCAGGCTGTATTCATACTTTTACACTGAGAGATTCCTGTTGCATTGTTACCGGAATTTTGGAAATATCGCAAATTGTGTTATGCAGTTTAAACGTGAAGTTTTGAGAGAACAATATGGTGCTAGACACAGAAAATCCCCGCTGTAGTTGTTACCGGGATACCCGTGCTGTACTTGTTACCCGGAAAAAGTTATATCTCACGTTGTATTTGTTACCGGGATACAGAAAATCCATGTTGTATTTGTTACCTGGATAGTGGATACAGAAAATCCCTGTTGTACTTGTTACCGGGATAAAGAAAATCCATGTTGTATGTGTTACCTGGATACCCGTGCTGTACTTGTTACTGGGGAAACTTAGTTACGGATATATCTCACGTTTAATGGATAACTATTTATACTGTTTTTCTCACATTTATATTGGTTACTGCCGAAATTAAAGATGGATTGGTTGGATCAATGGCATTCCTTGTCCTGTGGCTTTTATGACCAGTGTGTATGATTTAAAGCTATAATAAGGTGTTTGAGTCTCTAAAATTGCGAAATATCAATTTTCCACCCTATATTCAGTATATTCGTACTTTCCTCAAAATATGACGTCATGGTGACGTCATAATGGGGATGTTAGTACTTATTTTGGTACCAATGGAAAGAAAAAACTCTAAGCTATCATTTGGTACCAAATTTACAGGAATCGGATGTTCAGTAACGAAAATCACAGGGGGGTGGTAACCACCCCCCCCCCTTCGGCTGTTTTGTTACAAAAAATGGCTCAGGTAGACAAGGGTTAAATCTTCACAATCCACAAAACTGAAGGCGTAGGCCTACGCAAAACTTAGGAGAGAGTATGACAAAAAAATACGAAAAATACACAGTTGCAAAACACACCGATAAATGATGATCGCATATTTTTAAGTTTTAGGAAAAAGTTTAAGAAATTGCATGCTGAAATAGCCTAAATATTGGATTTATTGGTTTCAACAAATATCGAGCAAATGTTATATAAAAGGATACATACTTCAATTTGGGAATATGTTATGTTTGCAACCATGTAAAACGTTTTAAATTATTGTAAAACAATAGTTTTACTCTCCTAAACATCAAGTATATGATCCGGTGCTACATGTTTAAAGTAACTTTATCCCATTTTATATCATAGGATCTCGCCAAAGACAACGCCGATGCATGATCAGATTACTGAGCTAAAATATTAATGAATAACCATGTCCATGGAAGTGTGATGAACTTTTGCCAAGTTTGGGACTGAATGGGATTTGGCATTGTTGGATAACAAAGCTCGTACCAATTAGCGGTGGTGATGATAAGACGATATTAGCGGAGGTGTGAAATGAGAGACTCTAGGCGGCAAAGATGATACTACAAAGAGGACAGGGCCGTGCTCCATCCATGGGTAGAAAACCTTGAATGGAGTCAGGATAGACTATAGCCATGTTCAGGAGGTGGAAATTAAATACAATTATTTTACTTCACTCCAAGTTGTGTCTACACGGTTGCCGAAACTCTCAAAACATCCTCCTGACCATTCTCATCCGCTTCTCATATCGGAGTGCAGACCACAAATCAACATACCGGAATCCGTGGCCTTTCGCGCTTGATAGGAGTATGTCACAGGAATTTGCCAAGAAAGTTTAACTTGTGAGGCCACCATAACTATCCCCCGAAGTTGTCCACATTGCACGACACTCCAAAACACTCCGGTGTGTTATCGCCAAGTTTTTAGGGGGTAAAACCCTGCTAGACCCTCGAAAACAGTCCGGAATTTAAAACTCCGAATGCTTTCACACGGTCAAAAACTCCGATTGACACTCCAGATAGAGTTTTAAAACTCCGGAGTTTCAGCCTCCGTGTTGACAAGACTTTTCAGTACATGCCCAAGCTAGTATCCATGCCATGCTGTTAGGGGTTATTGTTTTCAACGGATGAACATCAGGTACACTACCATACATAGATTATTTGGCTAATTTTACAAAAGTACCTCAAAAAATTTGATTCGAGTTTTGACGTAACACGTAAGGTAGACGTGGCTTAAAAAGTCCAGTCTTTGGCTGAAACCTCTAAGCATTTTGAGATCGCTATTATTGTTGAAAAAGCGAGTGGTCTGAAATGACAAAGCTGCACCGTAGCAAAAGTATAGCATGAGTCCGTGCGTTACTTAGCTTACTATAGTTGTGTCAAACACTCTGGAAAGGCGCGGTTACCTATTCTTGGTATTGATATTTTCGTCTGATGTGAACAGTTTCTTTGATTTGAACTACAAACGTTCTTATTCCCTCTGAACCCCGGTAGCGTTAAAAGTTTATATCAGTAATCAGTAAATAATAACACTTTCGTCGAATATTTTTAAAGGTTAGTAGTCAATTCATTTACTTCCGTGTTTTGATGTGTTAAAGAGTTTCCTGTAAGTTTTACTCCTTTCAGCTTAAATGCTTCATAAAATGCCTCACGATAGAATTGACTACTGAATGCGTACACGAAAGGATTGAGAGTCGAATTTAAGATTACAAGACCACGACTTACTAGCAGAAATACCTGGTATTTGTGTTCCGCAATAACATCAATGCCATAACGCTGTAAAAGGTAAAATCCAATTGCAATTCGATTGGGAAAATAACACATAAAGAAAATGATGCCATTAATAACCAACAGGCGTGCTACTTGGTTGCGAATAATTTTTACTGATGGGCGACTCGTGTTATCCTCATTAAGGCGCCTTTTGCTAAGAGCCACTATGATATTGGCATAGGCTACTATATTAATGAGAAGGAGCAGAAAATAAACCACCATGATCACACATGCAGCACCGAGTTCAGTGTCATCTGAAACCGGGGAACAGGAGCGATAAATGAACAGATGGTCCTGCGGAAACTCTAGTGTGTCAGACAATAGAAGACACATAACGTTTAGTCGTCCTCTCCATAGCGCTCCCACTGTTGCAAGAAAGAAAGAAAAGACGCACGTTGCGCAGATACACCTTACTGTGTGAGCTTTACCTTGGTATGCAGTGTGTTTAAGAGGATAACAAATGGCAACGAAACGGTCAATGGATACAACAGTTATCAGAGTAATAGAAGTGAAAACTCCAAAATACCAGGTGACATAGAAAAGCCAACATGCGAGTTCAGATTCAAATGGATAGTTGTACTTGATATCAGAGTTGATGTAAACCATCAAATGGTAGCCAATAGAAAGGACAAGAAAGTGAATATCCGCCACTGCCAAACTGCCGAGGTAGAAATTAATAACGTTGTGCATTCGACGAATACGGAAAACAGTGTACAGAAATGCAAGGTTTGCCGACACACCGACAATGACCATTAACGGTATGGCTATGGTAATGAAATGTTTTTCAGCTTTTGTCCAGAACCACTTTTCTGCACTTCCTTTTGTTATGTTTAGGATTGCAGTTTCATTACAGAGATCTTGCTCGTTTTGCTCCATATCTTGAAGTAAAAAAAATGAAATTCGCTGATTTAACTTTTGTTAAACAGTATTTGGAGCATTCGCCTGAAATAGTTAAAATATCAAACCACTTGAGTAGGAAGTGTACGTTAGGATAAATCGGATCCTGTCAAAGAAGACCGCAACTTACGTAGCTCCGTGCGTAACATGTTCTCACAAAGAGTATTCCTTTTAAGGCAGTTTGGCGAACGACTTATTTAAAATCGCGTTCTTTTATATGAGAAACACTTGGACTTGGGTACACGAAGTTACTTATTTGGCGTATGGTTATTCTTGTTCAATAGTACTGGGATCATGTCAAAGAAGACCGCAACTCATTTTGTACAGTGCGTAACAGCTTTACAAAGGAGTATTTCTTTTAAACTCACTTTCCCGAACAAATTGCTTATTTAAAAGCAACGTTTTCTTTAAATAAGAAACACCCAAGATTCTATGGGGATGAGGCTTGTGGCATGAAGTTATCTAATTATCGTGTGGCCAATCTTGTTCAACACCGTGTCCTAAAATGAATGTTAAGATTCAGTTAAATAAATAACAAATATAAAATGTGCAAATTATAATATGCGGCACACTAATAACAGTTGTATAATCAGAAAACTGAATACCTTCATGTAGGGGATTTAGTAGTTACATAAAGTATAAATAATACAAAAAAGAAAATTGTACCATTAATGACTAGCAAGCGTGTTACTTGGTTGCGCACAGTTTCTACCAGAGGGCGAATATTTTCGTCGAGTATCACTTATTACCGCTACAATGCTCCCAAAATAGGCAAGATCATTATTAGTTTAGTATATAAACCATCAAAACTAAGATGTAGCAATGATATCCGTGTCTTCTGTGATAGGAGAGCATGTACAGCACATGGTTAGAAGCATCCAGACATTGGAACTTTAGTGTTGCTCTTTTGGAGTTTCTGCAGTTTCTGCAATAGAAAAGACGAATGTTACAATGTTTCAAAAGTCCCGTTAATTGTATGAGCTTTTACGTCGATGAGCTGTGCTTTAAAGGATAACAAACGACAAGAAATAGTACTATTGGCATAATAATTATCAACGTGAGACAAGCAAAATATCCAAATTACCAGAACCAAATCGAGAAGCCACCATCCGCAATGATCCCAGATGAGACTCAGACCTAAGGAAATGACTTTATCATTAAAGTTGATATAAACCATCGAGTAGTAGCCGATAGAATAGAAAAGCATGTGAATATCAGCTACCGTCATAATGCCAAGATAAATGTTGATTACATTATTCATAAGACCAATTCAAACACTCTGTGCAAATTTCAAGGTTCCAACACTATTGAAATTAACAGTAACAAAATGGCTTCGAATGGGCTGCATTACCGTCCATGAAATTAGTCATTTTCTTTTGATTAAAGAAAAACTTGGATGAAGTTCTTCATGTCAAGCCATCTTTAGAATAAGTGTTTACTAGTTTATTTTTCGTTGTTTTAGTTTGAAAACAGTATGTGATGTTTACGCGCCCGTAAGAACATCAGCATTGATGTAACTAATTTGATAGTTGCTGAATCAATCAGTTTCTCTAGCATTTACCTGTTATAACTCATTTATATTTTATTAACGAATGCCAATATGTTCTGTTCATATTTACCACGGGTTGTTTCCTTCAATTTCTTCAACTTGACTTGAGGCTGAAGCAGCGTATTTTGAGCGCTTTATAAAGTGACGGTGCTTTAGGGCAACTATGATTCGGTAACGCTGTGCTGTTGGAGAACACTTGTATGTTATCTCTGGGTTTGAGGTAATTACTGGCAATTCACGTCAGCTCAACAAGAGATTATTGCCATCTGAAATTATATTTTTAATTGATTAACGAATACCAATATGATCGGTAAGACTGCAGAAGACTAAAGTCACAGATTTTGCCAAAACTACACATGAAAAAGAAAAACTGCTCACGATTTTCGAAAATGGCCAATCGGCACCAGTCTTGAGCAGTCTGGGAATGGTTTTCTATCAAAAAATGTTCATATTTATCTAAGTGATTGGTCCTCTGCATACCGGGCAGATTTACTTATCAATAGCGCCATCAATTTCATGGAGTCAATGAATCATGGCATATATCCGTTGGTCACTGATATTCAGGGAAAATTGAGATGACATTTAATTCATTTCAAGAAAATGTGCACATACTAGACGTAAGCACAAGGGGTGTGTCACACATGTCCTTATCCGAAGATCTTTTTACCTTTGATCCCATTGCCTAAGGAAAAAAACCCATACCAACTATTAGTTGTGGAGCAGAGAGCTGGGCACTGACAGCGGAGCACAAAGCAATATAGAAAGAGATATGATTGGCATGACATAAAAGGACAGACAGAAAGTCAAGTTTGCTCGCGATCAAACCACTATTCAAGATGTTCTGCAAATAAATAAGCATGGAGATCTATAAATGGCAACGGGAACAGGGAGACATCGCATAAGAATGGAAAGCTAAGAATGGTAGATATTGGGGGAAAGCAGCTACTAGTTTGGTACAAAATGCAAGCAACAGAATTAAATGGCGCCAGTATGCCGATCCTTTTGTGCGGATAATGATGATGGTGGTCCAATAGTGTTAGCCTTAGCAAGATCTCATGAATCAACTTCACTCTTGGCTGCAACGTTGTAATTGGGCAGTTGCTGTAACGTGTGCTATTTTGTAATACATGATAAGAAACGTAGCTGAATGGACTCTTGTCCAAACCAAGGGAAAGTTTCCAGAGGAATGATCATTCCGTTGCTCTTAGGAATAACAATGAAATAGTGATTTGATAACATTCTCAAATTCTTCGCTTTAATCAATCACTTCTGTTACAATCATGTAGTCATGTTACTAGAAACTAGTCAAAGAAGACGTGTGAAGGGAAATATTCTACCTAATAAATCTGATAGGCAATTGGTCCCCTTTGTTTGTTTTATTACAGTTAAGCTTTTTTCATATTGCATCCACACAGATCAAATTCATTTCCAATCAATCCCCCCAGTTTTTATCAAATCGATGTCGATTTCAATCTCATATTTGTACGTTTCCTTGTACTATGCAACATGCTATAACCACAGGAGAGGTGATATAACTAAAAAGTATTTTCATAGAATCAATAATGTCTATGGTTATTTTTATACGGGTGTTGCTTTTTCCTATTACAGTTTGGATTTTACTGGGGGGGGCAAGTTTGTCTACAACTTACACAACTTTATTGTGATTCCCTTACGAATGGGTGACTCCGTCTTTGAAGCTTTTGATCGTATTTAAAAATAAAAATAAATGCCTTATTTATATAGCGCTTTTCCAACCAAAATTTGATCAAAGCGCTTTACAATTATCTGTGACATTAGGAAAAAAGAAAACGTTTCGCTTTAACTATTGGTCGCCACTTAGATTTTATCCAATAATTGTATGATGTTGACCCCACACAAATTGTCAACAGAACAATTTTGGTGTTAATATACTCGAAATATTCCAAAAATACTATATTAATTCCCCAAAATCAACCTAGTGAACATGTATAAATAAGTGTGAACGTTTGTACAGGGGTAAAAAATTTGAATTTCGCAATTGATTGAAATGATGTTACCAATTTATTGTGCTACTCCTAAGGTTTTAAAAAGGTATAGTTTACCTATCTACGCGTTATAGTGTTAGTACAATATTCTCATAACAGTTCAAAGTTCATCCTGGGGTAAAATTAAAAAAAAACGCGTGTTTTTTTGTTTTTTAAATTGTGTTAAATTTGTCCCACTATAAGTAAATGTAAATAGATACTTTGTTTGAACGTTCTAGATACGAATTACAGAGCTATGACTAGTGACCTACCCCATCGACCCCTGTATAGCTCCCGTCACATTTTGCGTTCCAATTATCAACGAATATATGCTGGTGCCACCAGTATATTTTCGGGTTCTGTACCATTAACTAACAATTTGACACCATTTTTATAACGAACGATATTCTGAAAATACCCCCATTGTGACCTTGAACTTATTTTGACTCATAACTTATGAACTACAACCTGCAGATATTGGCAAACTATACTTTTTTTAATCCTGGAAGGTAAACGAACCACTTTGGCATACTAATTGACGCGTTTTGATACTTTTCCATATTTTGAACCCTGTATAAACCATTACCCTCTTAAAAATATATTGTCCACTCCTTTTGAGTTTAGTAGACGTTTGATATGTTGTTGTTAAAGGTATTCTCATACAATTCTGTTTGGAATTGATCGGTTTGCATTATGTTGGTTAAGGCATCATTCATTCTATTTTGACTGGCTAGATTGTGATATCCCCTAACAGCCTTTTTTTATTCCACATATGAGTACTAAAGCGATGAGCAAAGAATTTCCAGTACTCACGATGGAAAACGCCGACAATGTATGTTTAAGAAAAAAAATTCAGTAATTTTTTACTCAATTGCTGATTTACTCAATGTTGCAAAAGGTCAACACTACGTCATTAAAAAAGTGTGGAATTTTTTTTCTGGTTTCTAGAATATGTTTTGTAGAGTATAATATACACATATTAAAAAAAAGAAAAAAATGGCAAAATTAAAGTACTGTATTCCTGTATCTGATTTAGCCTCAGTGCTCCAGGCCGTAGCCTCTGTTATGACTGTTTTTTACAGGTTATATGTACGTACTTGTTTGTGTACGAATGCCTGAGCTGGCACGTACCCGGACGGCCGGGGCCGGACTGCACCTTTGTTGGTACTCCGCCTATTATATAGTTGAAAGATATACAGACACAACTTGACCCTAGTCTCATTCCTTATTTGCTTGCTGAGTAACGATTTGCGAATTCCCTTAGTAGGAGGATCCTGATGTTGTTGTTGCTTGATTTTAAAATCTATTGCATCGTCTATGGTTCTATCGATCGACGCTTTTGAGTTTTTTTCCCAAACAACCAATCAAATTTTAAGTATATAATTGACCAGAAAATAAAAGGAATCTTGAAATGGGAAGCGTGCTAAAACTGAAGAAAGTTTTCAATCCCACAATTACATATATAATCATTTTCCTAAAATTATTCAAATTTTAGTCAAATTCTCAAACTTCAATCGCCGATATCCCGAAATGTAACTTTAGTCCGTTGGCTTGTTTGGAGTTCGTGACGATATGGTATATACGTTATATATTATATATATAGGCGGTAAAAATTTATAAACTTAAACATTATCAGCGAACAGCTTCGGTTAGGAAATTCTTTCCCATCTGCCAAAGAATAAATATTCAGTACACAATCGATTGAATGTCAATACTGGGATGGACTACGTATGTCGCGAGAGAATTATAGATCCAGCAAGAGTGTTTCACCACGTAAACTTTTTACATCCCTTTTTGACATTAGTGATCAATATTTCCACAAAAGTGCTTGCCCGCATGGGTTGTTTTCACAATTACAACCTCCATTATGTTAGGGTATCATTAGGATCTAAAATACTACTGTTTTACTATCCCTCCACAAAAAAATCCAGGGTGCGCGAATTTAATTTTAAATCACCCATTACCCTCGTCTTACCAATGAGTACCGGTGCGCTAAACTGCCAAACGCTTCGTAAAAAGCTTCTGGTAATCATAATCTCTCGTGCCGTTCTGGTCATTTTAGCGAAAAAAGTGAATGAAGACACCTTCCCCGGTGTTAGGGTATGGAGTCCAAAGTCGAAGGGTATGGGGTGGTTGCCACCAAGGATATTTTGTGATAACATTTCAATTTTATAAATTATGCATCGGTATGGCTCTAAAACTCCCATGTTTATGACAAACTAGCCATTGCCATCATTTAGAGCGAAATCGCATATGAAAATCCGATATTCTCTCTTTTTAGCGCAACATTGGATTTTTCGCCGATTTTATGTGAAAAATGCCAATTTTGTCGGCTGGCGGACTTTATGACGTCATACTGTGACACCATACTAGTACGTCGGTACTTATTTTGATATAATTGACAGGAAAATCATAGCTATCCACTGTTTATCAAAATCATAAGCATCGAGTGCTTTAGAACGAATTCTCGAGGGGGTGGTGTACCACCCCTCCATGGTAACCGTGTTACAAAAAAGGCTGGTAAGACGAGGGTTAATGTTAGATCAGTCTGACGTGGGTGGAAACAAAAAAACCTTGAAGATCCTTCGAAAATGGCAGGTTGGGCTGGCAAATATTGCTAAGGGGCGACATCAAAATCAAACCATCTGTTTGACCAGCGGGTTCCGTCCGGTTCTGGGCGTTGTCATTGCCTTAGAAAAATAAAACCGACCACACCGGATGAAACGCCGATCAAAAGGCGGTTGTAATGTGAAAGTTGTGTCCTAGTCCCTAGATTAAGTTAATTGCTATTCTGATGTGTAATCAAAAATGATACTACATCCTGTCTCAAAAAATGTACACCAAAAAACCATTTTTTTCAAATTATATCTCAACAAAAGTAAGTTGTTTTTTGCATATCACATTAAAGAGAGATAACTCCAGTTGTTTACCTCGCGGAACATCAAAACATCGAGTTGTGTCCAATCTTTCTGGGTGAGGGAAAACCGGTGAAAGAATTTTTAAACATAAGTTAGTCTACACTTGAACAGATAGGAAATTCTTTAAAAGGGATTAACTTAATACAAATAACTCTAAAAGATACGAAATCAGTTTACGTAATGGTGGAAGTTATGCTCAGTAAGTTCTGACTTTAAGATAAAGTTACTGACATTCGACATACCGTTAGAAGAGTCAGAGCGTACAGCAACCTGAAGAAGAGAATTTTTATGGTCTTGAAGTATCATGGAACGCAAATTCCTACCAACACTTTGATACCTTGCTTCCAAATTCAATTTTTTATTGACTTCAACAATTAATAAATGCACAAAGATAGTGCAATATTTTTAAACCATTTCTTTGGATTTGGAGTGTTTATTTTGGTTGCAATTACATTCCTTCTGGCATGATTTTAACAAATACCAATTTTGTAATAAATTCAAAGCTCCATTTCATTGATGTGCAATTATTTGTATTGTTTATTATTTATAAAAAGAATATATTTACTCTCTAAATGCTTTTGGAGTGACTACAGGGCCCACTCTAAAAAGAGTGAAATTTCACAGCTTTCAAAGAATACTTTTTGGGTCAAATTTACTCTTGATAATTTAACAAAATGATAAAATGATATCATTTGTCAATTATCAAGATCAAATTTGACCCAAAAAGTGTTCTTTTTAAGGTAGACCATTTCACTCTTTTGGGAGTGGGCCCTGTAGTCACTCCAAAAGAGTGAATTCACTCTATTGCATTTAGGAGAGGTATCACTGAACTGATTATGTTGAACTATTAAAACTTGTTGGTGATAAAACTAGGACTCCTTGTGTACTTTAATCTGTTGGTTTTGTTCTTTGTTCAAGGTGCAATCTTTTGTGTGCTTCAACAGCATGCATAACATGGCGAAACAACCTGCCATTGTATAAAATTGCACAAAATCGATTTTGGGCGTTCGCAGTAAATTGATTATGATATCTGGATGACAAAAGGCAAATAAGATGAAAGAAACCACCGTGCAAAAGCCTGGCTCTTTTTCTTTATATTGAGTTTAAGTACGGAAATTTATTTGAGTTATATTTAACAAAGTTTTTTTCTGATTGTACATAACTTTTATGAGACAGGCTGTGATTAGAATCTTACCTCCTATAACCAAGCCTCTTAAGGTATTTTGAGATGGACTCAGGGTTTACATGTGAGGGTACGGTAGGGGTATGTACATACTTACCAGCATTGAATGAAAAATTATCCATATCAGTTTGCATTTGGAAAATGTGTGATGGAAGTGTGTAGGGTATGTTAATTTCACATTAAGCCAGAGATCAAAAATTATCAAAAAATACTGTAAATCGGAAGAGTAAAGCAAAGTTAAGATAGTAATAAAAGATGGCATTACGGCACAATGCATTGCTATGTTTAGGGGATGGGTGGAGTATGTTTTAGGCGGTTGGAATACTTGTTAGGGTGCATTGTGTATAAGTAGTTCAACCCGATCCACATCCACATTTAATACCGCCCCCGGGACAGCAATACGGAGTTGCAAACCAAAATCAATTCAGTGTTTTTGATCTGGTCGGTCATAGGTGTTCCATGACGCACATACGACCTCTCATCGTAAGTTATTCATACACAAAAAATACGAAATACCCTACAGTGGAGTTGATTCTAGCTTCAACGGTTTCGGAATAAGAAATATTCCTTGACACAAAAAAAAAAAATCAGGAATTTTTCGTCCAGATTGTCGTTCTACGTATTAAATCACCCAAATGCGACGCCTAACACCCTGGGATCTAAAGGGGGCCCCCCCGCCCCTACCACTGCGCCTGTGTGATATTATATTGGCCACAGGTAGCAGGCGGCGGTTAGCGTATGTACAGTGCCAGACTGCAGTACCATAATGACCGTTGTGTTGAACGACTTTTTCTGGTTGGAATCTTAAATATCCGTCATTTTTGCAATTAATCTGACGAAACAAGGTATCACCCATTGAAAACGGCAAGCCCTTGGCACAAAAGGTATAGTTCAGAAATTATTCACAATAGTCAGGACATTGAACATCATTGACTGCAAGGCCATGCCCGAGTTTTTTTGGACTCTGTAAATTAAAGCTTGCCCATAATCATCTTAGGAAACTTAATTAAAATGGAATATGAGGAAGGGATTTCAAGCTACCCTTGACGACTATGCCTAGAAAGAGCTATGCCACTTTTATTTGATTGCCTCCGCCTTAGCAGCACTGCTGACTTTCTTACGTCATCACCCAAAAGCTTCATAAAATGCATTCGGTAAAAATGACTAATGAAAAACCGAAGATAAACGATTGACGGAGAATTTATCGGTGAAATATACGCGTAATAAGAATAAGATTATCGTGTTGTGGTTCCTGGTAACAATATTAATTCCAAAATGGCGGAATTATCAACAAAACCCCTGATGATTCTTTCGGAATTTGACAAAGAAAAAAATATTAAAACCGTTTAGTATCAACAAGCGGGCTACTTGATGCCGAACCTTAGCAAAGTCATGTGTTCGTTAAGGCGCCGATTTCCTAGCTTTCTCACGATCTTCACGTAAACCGTTATTAATTACAATGAGTAATATCATATAAATTATTCATTCATTAAACTCATAGAAACCACAGCTGAAATGTTCTGTTCCTTATACCCCCCCTTCGCTCTCTCACCTCCCCAGCACCCCCCTTTTCCACCTCCTACCTCCACTCACTCCTTCCTTCCATTTCCCCCACTCTTTTACCCTTTCCCTTCCTCATATTCTGCTCCTCTTCCTCCCCCTTTGTTAGCCATGGTGGCAAGCTTGAAATATGTTAGTACGAGTTATAGTTTTATATTCGTACGCATCAGCGCCACCATTAAGGGCACAACACGGACACAATTTACCTTCCAATGACATGTAAAAACGGATAAAAAGTGATGACGTGTGTCAAGTCCCACATATCCCCTTCCACATCTGAATTTGTTCCTTGGCACAAGTCTATGCTTGATAGGTGACAAATGGCCCAAGAAACGCCTTCAGAGATGTTACCGGACAATTGGAATCGAAAAATAATAAAGAAGAACACCAAGGAAAAGGTAGGTAACATCCGATGGAAGTCTGAAACGGGTAGTTCGCCTCTAATTCTGAACTGATTACTCAACATCGAGAATATCAATAATGTCAAGAATAGAAAAAGATATCGCCAATTGCCCAGGTGACAGAGAAGAAAAAAAATTTGCAGCTGTATTTGCATTCTTTTAATCCTTCTACTGTGTAGAGGAAGGACAGATTTGCCAAGACTCCAAATGTTGTTATGGAAAGGCACAAACGACGTTAGTAAGAAATATGTCTGAATCAGATGTAGCAATTGCCGTGCGGTCCTTTGTTATGTTCCACTGAGTATTCAGGAGAGCATCGATAGGTTTGTCGTCTAATTCCATCATTTCCTTCACAAATCTTATTATATCCCAAGAAGTATGCAAAGCTGAAAGCTTTCAAGGACACCAACAAAATATTTTAAGCTGCTAAACAATTAGGTTGCTGATTTAAAGGCCCTGGAGAATTTCCGAATGATGCTCAAACGTCTATCTAAGAGAATATATGCTTATAGCAGCAAGAACGGTTTAGAAATACGAGTGATAAAAACTATTTGAACAAGTTTGGCTCAGTTGAATTTCAAAACCTAATTGGTCACGAAATAACGTGAGAATTTTGGAATGGACTTTAGGTATAAATTTAATTTAGTATTCATTGGCTTGACTGATAATAGAATAAAAGAGAGGGTCTTTTGGGATATAAGAATTGATCAGACGCATGAATATTACATCAAGGAGAGGCTCATAATATACAAACAAACATGCATACAAAGTGCTTGCAGTGGTCATAATTTAAAACTAAAGTAACTGATTTATGCGTCTGTGGTGTGAAACCTTTAATATGTTGTAAAATATGTACATTACATGTAAATTGAAAAGATTGTAAACAATTATTGCTGTATTATCTTATGATGAGAAGGATACGTTCCTCATTCGCCTATGTCCGGTGCTAAGTTGGGTTTAAAGTCAAATAAAAGAATACTACATCCATTTTAAATTAGAATCCAATAGCTCAAACCCTGTTCAATGTATACCAATTATGACGGACACATTGCCACAGGAGTGCTACTACTCGATTACACACAAGGGCTCACTCCACTATGCTAAAACAATTTCAAACGGTATTACTACTCAGTATGTAGTGCATAGCGGGTAGAAGTAATTTATTCGTCGAGTACAAATAGTCCGGGAACAATGGTGAACAATAGGGCAATCGATTCAGTTGACTCTTCACTCAACATTAGTTTCACGCTTATTCGTTATCGTCTATTTAGCCCCGGACTGTGGCTCCCGCCGGATCTATATCTGCTTTCACACCGCGGTTCCGATATTTTAAACAAGGAATACGGAGGTACGTCACTCCGCCGATGACCCTGACAACAAACCGTGTCACGAAAAATAACAAGCGCGGATGTAAACAGTCCTTTGTTTGTGCATTTTTTTAATTTTTTTAATTTTTTTAATTTTTTTAATGTTTCATTGTTATTAATTAGGGCTTTTGAGTCAGACGGTGAAGGTAAGACAAATGCTGTGGCCTGAAGTGGCTGTCCACAAGTTTGTTTATATTTTGCGCCATTTTACTGAGTTTAGTCAACTGCATTACGCCGCTGTACAAAAAAATAACAAACAGTAACAAAGTTCGGATACCGGAGCAACCTATACTTCAAAGTATGACATGACTTAGCACGGATAGACGACGACCAAGATGATCTTGACTTAACAGTTGAGTGTAATTCCGACTCAATCCAGACCTGATAAACAAGACCAGAGAAATATATAGAAGTTGAAAAAAGTGACCCAATAACCCTGGACCTGCTCAGAAATCCATTACAAACCATCCGCAAGAGAGTTTGAAAAACTTAAGTATTGGACCATTTTACATGAAATATCGCAAAAGGTACTTTTTGGAAGTATGGGTAATGCCTCTTCTATGGACTTTCCTGTATTGTCATGATTACATGTCAGGGTCACATGATGTGGTCAAGCTCAAGGTCAAATATGGCTGAAATCGCAGTAAGTACACACTTTCACAATTCAAAAGCTTCGACGACCTCCCTAGACAAGGAAGCCTTATCTCCAAATAACACTCCGTTAACTGGAGATAACGCTTCGTTAACTGGAGATAACAAAGCTGAACCCCAAATAACGCACCTTATCTAGGGTTAACAAAGCTGAACCCCAAATAACGGTCCTTATATAGAGTTCACAAATCTTATCTAGAGATAACAAAGCTGAACCCCAAATAACGACCCTTATCTGGGGTTAACAAGGCTTATCTCGGGATAAGGTCTCTTATCTCGAGATAAGGCACCCTTATCTCCAGATAAGAAAGCTGAACCCCAAATAACGCACCTTATCATTTAGTAGACATGAATGGTGAATGCTGATTGGTTAATGTCCTAATTAATATTTTCCCGTATTACCAGAGTCAATTTTTTCATTACTCACTGATATGAACCCGGTTTTATTAACGTAATGCTTACCGAAATGACAACCAAGTATCAAGATCTCCCTACTTTAGCTGATTCATTCAAATTTAGATGTATGAATCTTTGCACATTCTGTGGAAGAGACTTTTTTGGTCCAGCCCCCTCTGAAGTGCACAATCCAAGATGGCCTTTTGGGTTCAACACAATGGTGTGACTGCTGCTGTCATCCCACACAAATATTCTAACTTGATACATTTTCCTACATTCTTTATGTACAAAAACATTTTTAAAGTTCCCCTGTGTGTTTTGGCGGACTAGTGACCTTTGTGATGTCTTTCAAAGAGGTAAGTTTGTGTGTTTTCCTTAGACTACAGTGCCATGCTACCCTGCAGAATTCAACTCTCAGTCTCACTGACTCTGTGCACTGCATAGGCAAGACTACTACTGAATCACTGTGGTCATGACATTTTGGTCTAGGACTGTCCTTGTTGGAATTGGCAGGGAAAATTGTATGTATCAGGACAATGATGACTGAGTTTTGTGTTACTGTGCAGTTAGTCAACTGTTGATTTTGTACAATTTGTAGGCCTCAGTAGAAACAAGCCTAGACTAGGGTGGCCTACTCACAGTCTGAGATTTCTGGATTCTGTATTTAGATTGTAGTGTAGCTGTGCTAATCCAGATTTAAATAAAATTTAATCAACTTTATAGGCTTACCACTTCAAATGTCTACTAAATGTAATTCGGTACCCCCCTGTTTGTTCTCACGCAATACGGAAAAATATCTATGTTTGTTTCCAATATCACATTGGCTATCGCTTCATGTGATATTGGAAACAAACCATAGATATTTTTCCGTATTGCGTGAACAAACAGGGGATAGACTAAATTATCTGGAGTTAACAATCCTTATCTAGGTTAGCAAAGCTGAACCCCTAAATAACGGTCCTTATCTTGGGTTAACAAAGCGAACCCCAAATAACGGTCTTATCTAGGGTTAAGAAAGCTGAACCCCAAATAACGGTCCTTATATAGAGTTCACAAATCTTATCTAGAGATAACAAAGCTGAACCCCAAATAACGGTCCTTATCTTGAGTTAACACTCCTTATCTGGAGTTAACAAAGCTGAACCCCAAATAACGGTCCTTATCTTGGGTTAACAAAGCGAACCCCAAATAACGACCGTTATTTGGGGTTCAGCTTTGTTAACCCAAGATAAGGACCGTATTTGGGGTTCAGCTTTGTTATCTTGAGTTAACTGAGCGTTATTTGGAGATAAGGGGCCTTATCCCTAGATAAGGTTTCTTATCTAAAGATAATCTTTGTTAACCCCAGATAAGGACCGTTATTTGGGGTTCAGCTTTGTTATATAAAGATAAGGACCGTTATTTGGGGTTCAGCTTTGTTAACCCAAGATAAGGACCGTTATTTGGGGTTCAGCTTTGTTAACCCAAGATAAGGACCGTTATTTGGGGTTCAGCTTTGTTAACCCAAGATAAGGACCGTTATTTGGGGTTCAGCTTTGTTAACCCAAGATAAGGACCGTTATTTGGGGTTCAGCTTTGTTAACCCAAGATAAGGACCGTTATTTGGGGTTCATCTTTGTTATCTCCAATTAACGATAGCGGCTATCCCTACAGAGGAAAGCCAGTTAACGGAGTGTTATTTGGAGATAAGGCTTCCTTATCTAGGGCTAAGAAGAAAGTGATACACTTGTTCTTCCATATACGTAGTTGTAGTGAGTTGCACATAATCAATTCGAAACGGGCGTCCTTGATCGAACTAATGGAAAAGCGACCGACTAATTGTTTTTTTATTTTATGTTAAATTTGAAGGTGTGTATGTAAGGTCCTTCTGGTCTAGGAAATTATGGAAGGATACGTTTTTTCTGTAGCCAGAAAGAAAATTGATATGATGTAGAACAGACGCTGAATTACCCTGAATGCACACAAAAAATACCACGAAATGCAATTTTAATACCGCATTGGCGTTATGTTTTAATGATACATACTGTGTGTAAGTTAACACTCACAAAAAGACAAACAGAAAATAAAAATATGAGACAAGCTCAATATTTCCAATAGAAGAGTGACTTGACAAATGTCGTTTTGACTGATGATTGAAAATTAAAAATTGCTGATGTCCTTGATCTCACTTGGCATTGAGTTCCAGTGATGGATAGCAGTGTTATAAAAAGTAAATATTAGCATGAATTTGGAATGAGGGAAAAACAAAATTGAATTGATACCCCTAGTACTATAATCCGGAGCCAAATTGTGAAAGATCTTAAAGGGGAACAAAATCCTAAATATTCGATCAGCATAGGTTAGATACTATATGGGCCGTTCGGATAGAAGTAGTATCAGTCTCTCAAACCTATGTCCTCTAAAAATAAGAGTATAATTCAGTGTTCCTGGGTGTATCCATTTTGAGTTGGCTGACGTAGCTTGCCCACAGAGTGCCGCCCTCAAAGCAGCATGAAAAAATTTCAGGTCATGTTTTCTTAAATTTGTAATGTAACTTATCTCTAGCATGAATGTTTTCAAGATGTCATTATTTACCCTTTAGTTATTATGTTTTATACGAACCTCCTCGAAGGAGCAGTTTGTCAGGAAATGCAAAAAATATGTTTAAAAGCATTCCAGGAATTATCAAACACACTACAATAAAACATGGGACAAGAGGGCAATCAGTCCCAGTCAGTGCAGCCAACAGATCATCTTTACTGTAGTTCTTTAAAGAACGCATCTTAATAACATTGTGGCTGCACACTTCACTTTGTTATCTTTCTAGTACATAATATGGAGAAACCGATTGATCACTAAACCAACACCAATTGTACGCGATTGGCTAACTGCACTATTTCAGATGACTTGAATCTCAGATAGAAGACCTTGTTGATTCACACTCCTCGTTGGAGATTTCCTGATTTGTTTCACAGTTTAACAGTTTTTGTATAACATGTTTCTTTTAGATTCAAGAATGATCTTGTTTTCAAGCCCTGGTCACATTGACATCGCACAGAATAATAAGCTCTAAATCAGACTGGATCTTAGACATATTTCTTCAAAAACCTCAAGAATTGTTGTCAGTTTGTGGGCGATAGCAGGCCGCACAACATGAGCTTAGATTTGGGCAACAAACTGCTCATCCATATTGTCTCAATATGAACATCACTAAGATCCGATCTGATACTGAAAGCAATATAAGGATAGAGGAGGAGATAACAAGAAGGAAGGTGGGAAGTGAAGAGAGAGGTAAGCAAGGCGTGGGGGGAGAATGGGCAGGTAGTGGGCTCAAAGGAGTCGTAGGAAGGGGTAGAAGGGGTTTTGAGTATTGGGGTCATTAATACGTTCTTCCCACCTCACCCCTTTCTCTGCCCCTCTCCTTTGTTCGCTCACTTTCCCCCCCCCCCCCCTTTACTCTAATAGTCGATTGCTAGGCGGCCTTTCAGAGTCTTAAGCATCAAACCGCGATTCGATATTGACTAATCTGAGATGGTATATTCATCTCAGCTATATAGAACCCCTTGCTTTGTTTGCAAACATTTATATTCAACAGTTTGGGTACGTGACTTGTATTATGGATAAATGCAGTACCTCTAGATTTAAAACACGACCACATTTGTCATCACCACTTTAACCCCCTGTGCTATTTTCTACATTGGAAACAGAAGTTCATTGAACAGTTGCCCGGTATGTGTCCTTGGTTTGACTGATTGAAGTCGGAGCACCTATGTCTATCATCAAGATCAATAATCCCATTTATCACAACATTATTAGAGTGATTCTTAATTGCTTATATTTCATTAGAAATATGAATATAGGCTTACCCAGTATTGTCATTGTTGACTTATGTGGATGTTTGGATGTACCTATTCCTATCATCAATACAGTAATCAAATTATATCACTACACTACATTGTAGAGTGAATCTGAGTACATGCATAGATTTACACCAGTATTGTCACTGTTGACTGATATGATGCTGGATGCACCTATCAAATCATCAATAAAATAACAAAATCATATCACAACATTATTATAATGATTATTGATTATATCATTGAGTACATGAATAGGCCCCTTACTCTTACTTGGCATGTTTGAACATTTTGCCATTTAGTAGCCATTTCCCTTAATTTTCGTAAAAATGATAAAAATTCAACATCCGTCACTATGTAATACACCCGACGATATCCATTGAGTACATGAACAGATTTACCCAGTATTGTCACTGTTGACGGTATATGATGCTGGATGCCCTTCAAATCAATAATAAAATAACAAAATCATATCACAACATTATTATAATTATTATTGATTAGATCATTGAGTTACATGAATAGGCCTTACTTAAGCTAATTGTGGATTGTGACTGATTATGATAACTGGATGCACTTTTCATCATACATCAATACAATATCAAATGAATCACAACAATTTATTAGAGTAATTATATTGATTATATTATTGAGTAATATGATAAGGCTTTACCCGTATTGTCATTGTTGACTGATATGATTTGGGATTGCAACCAATTCAAATCATCAATACAATAATCAATAATATTCAAACATTATTAGAGTAATTATTATTGATTATATCATTGAGTAACATGCATAGGTTAACAAGTTATTTTCACTGTTTGGACTGAATGGGATGATGGATGCACCTATACATAAAGACAGAATTTCTGATTTTACATCGAAATTTTTCACACAGCACAAAATCCGTGATCATACCATTACAGGTCCCAGGAAATTCAATTAGAAATTGGTGTGTTTGTGTCAAGTCTACAATGAGGGACCAGAAAGCATTCAATATTGGGTTGGTGATGACACACTTTGTGTATCATTGATTTTTCAGAGGGTACTATACAATTCCAGGTTGACTGGTGTGAATCTATTCATGACACTGACTGAAAATAATAGTTTCACTAATGAGCACTTGTATTGTATTCGTTTTTCTGGCCCTGTTATTGGAATGGAATGTCCCATAGGTTTATCATCTCATTCCCTGGGACCTTTAAAGTTAACCAGCCTACTATCCAAGCCTCTACATAGTGGCCCGTAACCTTCGAATTGTTTCGATGCTAATTTTTTTGTAATGGCGAACACTAAGCGTATTTGCCAAAGTGCATATTTCATAGAATGTACATAGTATTAGAAATGTTTTAACGAATGAAGCTCTGCAACCATCATCATGCTCTGATCCCTTCACGCATCGATCTTGGAAATTATTCAACTTGTTAAAAATGCAGCTGCCCGCATTCTTACCAAAACAAAGAAATTCGATCACATATCCAATATTAAAACCCTCCATTGGCTCCCTGTTCGGAGAGAATTAAGTTTAAACTTCTTCTTCTAACATGGAAAGCTATTGAATGCACTGTCCCAGATACTTATCAAATCTGCTTGTTCATTATATCCCTCACGCATGGCCTCTTCTTTCTGACAAACATTTGCTTGTTGTTCCCCGAACTCGTTCTTCCTTGTGGTGATCGAGCTTTTTCAGTTGTTTGCACCTATTCTCTGGAACTTACTACCTTTGAAATCAATGTGGTAAGGCACTCTTATATGACAAAGTGTATCATTGATTTCATGTTCTTCACATAATCTTTTTTATAGGTATGTTATTTCTCTACTTGTATTTTTGATCTGCGCCTCGAAATATTTTATCTAGATTATGTCACATTAGAAAGTCCTTATTATTTGTTATTATTATTATTATTACATGTCATTAATGAAATAAACAAATGATAATCAACTATCACAACTTTCGGATTCGGATATTTGCTCTTACAGTAGGTAAAACATAGACCTGTCATTTCAGATCCCTAGTGATCTGTTCCATTGTTCCTTCATTGGTCTAAGACCACAATCTCGTTTTTTCTTCTTTTGTTTACAGAGGTGAACTTGTACACAGGTCCATAAAGCAATTTGGTAAATAACACCTGATTAGAATATATGCCCTATCAATAGGTTGCCCATATGATATCAATTACGATGTGAATTCTTATTCGATGGGGCAGCAATTTCTTGAAAATCTTCCTGTTACGATGTCAAATGCGTGAAGGGAATCTTTTAAGTAAAATTATTATATCCTTTTTCGGATTTTCCTTGTGAATTTATTTACCATTTTAGCGAATCCGAATACCATAAGTCAGTTGTCGAAAAAATGCTCGCCTTTGTAGAATTACTACTAAATCCATATATGAATGGGATTAAATGCTGAATTTAAAAAATAAATACGCGAGTGATTAGAATCAAAGTTTCGTATTGCTCTTTCGTAACGATATCTATTCAAAATGGCTGATAATCAGGATGATTCCAGTCATTCTATTTGGAACTTGACACATGAAGAAAACTAAAGCATTAATTATAAGTAATCGAGCTAAACCTGGTTGGCGGTACAAATTATTGGTATTTCTCATTTTTAGAAACATATCTATTCCCAATGTCTGAAACAATTTACTTGACAATGGAAATATTTATTGTAAGTGTTGTTCCATAGATCAAATTTGCAAATAGACATGGAAATGAACGTCTGACTTAGTCGAACTGGATAACATATTTTGGTGGATCATTGATACTTCTTAAATTTATCCAAATCAGGCCATCTGAGGCATAATATCTTCATTTTCCTTTCCAAAGAGAGTTCAACAATGCACAAACGATGCTGTCACCCAAACCGTACCTCCAAGCCATCTGAACCAATAAGGTTTGTCTGTGCCTAACTTCTGTGCTTGTAATGTATGGCAAATAAAATACATGTTCCTTTTTATGGTTAATATAACTTTTAAAATCAAAATGATGACAAAAATTGAAGTACACGAACCAGTGAAGACAAAAACATCCCATTGACGCCCAAAAAGGGATAGTTCCTCTTTCGCATCCGAAGACAAGAGAACTGAGTGCTCAGGTGGCTAACATCATCAAGACCACCAATTATCATCTCATGAACATCACAAAGCACGTAAATGCTTACAACTGACGCTTACAAAATCGCAGTTTTCACCCTCTGTCACATCACGTTTAGACACTGCAACAGCCTCTTATCTGGAATTAATAAGTCTCTGCTTTCACGCATTCAAAATGTCCAAAGGACTGCCGCGAGAATTATTACCAGGTGCAAGAATATGACTCCACTCCTAAACTGATTTCTCTCCACTGGCTGCCCATTGATCAGCGAATTAAATTCAAGTCTGCTGTTAGTGTACAAAGCACCACCTCAGGCTCCAAGTTACATTCTCAATGCTCCATCCACGTTTCAACAACCCTGCGTCGGTTAAAGTTCATCCTCGTCATCTCATCCAACTGATCATACCAGAACCGTCGCTCAATTTTTTCGCTTGACAGATCCGTATCTCATGCGGTGGTCCTAAGCAGTGGAACTTATTACCATCTCACATCAAGATGCAGCCACAGTTGACACTTTCAAGAAACTGCTTAACCATCCCAATCTGTTTCAAGAAGCGTACTCTCATTGATTTTGTTTATGTTTTACTGTATTGCAGCGCCTAATAGCAAACTGTTTGAATTGGGCGCTATACAATTACTAAGGATTATTGATTGGGATTAGAATAAACATTCGAAACAGTATAGCATGACAAGCAAGCAATAAAATGTCATTGATGGCTAAATGCCATAGGTAAACGTTTGCAGTAGTTTGCATTCCTTTTGCCTCGACCCCCTGTTAAAAAAAGCATGTTTTGCTAACGTGCCGACAATGGATACACATGAAATTTGCTACCATTTCATAAACCTTGAGACACGGGCTACATGAACCCCCCCCTGCACCCCCCACCCCCCCGGGGATTTTTGGACACCATTTTGTGGAGCTTATACCATAAGCACTGAATTTAGGTTGTCTGCAAAAATCCCCACCCTGGGGTTAAACGGTGAGGGCGCTTTTTTTTCAAAATGGCTGCCAAAATACAACCACACCCCCTTCGGGAGAGAAAGTACCAACATGCCTAGCACAACACCAAAACATCACAGGCACTGGATTTTTGTACCAATAGATAAGCTATGATCCTCTCTTTCCATTGATACCAAAATGATACCAACATGCCAGCATTACGTCACAATGACGTGCATAAAGTTCGCATGTTAGAAAAATTGGTCAATTTCCATAGACACACTAGGGGAAAATTCAATTTTTCCGCCCAAAAATGTTGGAATATCAATTTTTTCATGCGGTTGTTTGGCTCTACTTGATGGAAATGACTATTTTATATAAATGAGAGCATTTTAGTGGTATAATTGTTTTTGATTCGCCTAAATTGCGAAATATCAATTTTCCACACTATATTCATACTGTATTTTCTATTTTCCTCAACATATGACGTCCAAAGTGACGTCATAATGGGGATGCTGCACTTATTTTGATACCATGGAAAGAAGAACTCTAAGCTACCCTGTGGAACAAATTACAGGAACCGGATGTTCAGTAACGAAATGGGGGGGGGGTCCGGGAGTTTGTTTACAAAAACGGCTCATGTAGACGAGGGTTAAGTGAAAACCTGACAAGTATATCGATGCTTTCCAAGCCTTGGAAGATCGACAGATTTGCCAGAGAGCACTCGTATGAGAGATTTGTGGAGGAGCCACATCCGAGAGCCAATATCAGCCCTGATTTGGTAATCATGCAGATGTGGCAGAGCCATAACATTCCGCCACCAGATGATCATGGTTGGAAGTTTAAATGATGGTGCACTAATACAAAAGTGGCCATCAGGGACTTTGTTCCACAGAGTGTCTGGCTATAATAGAAGAGGAAGAAAATCTGATACCGAAGAAGAATTCGGCCGATTCTGGATCTCAATCAGAGCTGGAGACACACCTGCCCACTCAGCCCACGAAAGCCAGCCCCAGCGAGATACGCACCAGGCTCAATATCAATAGATCCACTTGGATGACAGCACGTCTTTCTTTCCACAAAGCCACTCCCCAAACTCCTTAGAGAACTATTTCAAGGACGGACTTGCCTAGAAACTACTTCTGACGGACCTAAGGCGGTCAGCATCTGGCCTCTGCCAAACACAGGTGCTCCCATACCAATACTTGGCGCTATGCTCCATTGCATGCTACAGCCGCTGCATTTATAAGTTGTCCGCTGGATCTGGCCGAAGACACCCCGACAAGCCGACATGATGCACCCAACGACGGATCAAGCTTCTTGGCTGCACCCCCTCCCATACAGGGCAAGCAGACGCCACACATGAATCAGCACGGGCAAGCCGCCCGTCGATCTCAGGGCATCTGGCATACAGGGTAATGGGGAAAAAGCCCCTTGTGGGGTTCAGGGGCAAGAGACGGCGGAAGCTCCTTGGTTTAAAACATGTTCAAGTGCTTTCGGAGAAGTGGTTTGTCCTTATCTTGAAGCATATAAACTATGCTGAACGTTGCGGGTTTTCCAGGGGCGGAGCCCCCAAAGCTCTTGGGTTTTAGCATGTTTCAACGCATCGGAGAGCTCTCGTTTATCTCACACACTCATGAAGTAGATGAACTATACTGTCCCCTGGCGGGTCCAGGGTTCGGAGCCCGTGGAACGCTCTTGAGTTAAATAGCATGTTTTGAGTTCCTTCGGAGAGAATACAGTTATCTCTTATCTTGAAGCAGATGAACTATACTGCCCCCTGGAGTGTGGTCAGGTGACGCGGAGCCCAGGAACCTCTCAGTTTTAGTATGTTTGAGTGCCTTCGGAGAGCCCTAAGTTATCCATTATCTTGACGCAGATGGACTATGCTGAACATAGCTCAGCGTGTCGCAGGGGGCGGAGCCCCAGGAGCCTTTGGATTTTAAAGCATTTTTTCAGCGATGCCGGAGCGCTCGATTTTTACCGCACAATCATGCCAGCAGATGAACTATCCTGGGGAACTCTTGAGTTAAATAGCATGTTTTGAGTGCCTTCGGAGAGAACTCAGTTATCTCATTATCTTGAGCAGATGACCTATACTGCCTGTGACAATAAAACAAAAATCCACCCCTCCCCTAGTGAACTTGCTCCGGTGCGCTAAAATCCAAAAACTTTCGTAAAAAACTTCTAGGTAATCATTCTCTCATCCTTCTGGTCATTTTAACGCGAAAAAATGTGAAGGTAGCACCTTCACCGGGTTAGGGTATGCCGTCCAAATTCGAGGTTAGGGGGAAGGTGGTTGCCACCTAGGATATTTTAGTGTATTTTTTGAAAATATTGTGCACAGAATGGCTCTTAAAACTGAATGTTTATGTAAACCTAGTCATTTGGCCTCATTTGCGCTGAAAACCCGCATGAAAATCTGATATTCTACCTTTTTAGCGTAAAATTGAATTTCGCCTATTTTCTGTGGATGCCAATTTCGCCGGCCTCGCTGGCTTGATGACGTCATTGTGACGCCATACTAGGTTGTTGTACTTATTTTTGGTATAAATGGAAAGAGGAGGATCAGAGCTATCCATTGTATCAAAATCCTTAGCCATCGGTTCTTTATAACGAATTCTGGAAACCACCCCTCCCTGGTATCCGTGTACAAAAAAGGCTGTGGTTGTGGGCTAGTGTATAGTAAGTATAGATATTTTTTACATAAAGCGCCCGCTATATATACACTTGAAAGGCTAACTACTTTCATATTTAAGTGTTTACTTTTACCTCAACTAATCCGCTGGTGCATGACAAGTATTAATTGGTGACACCGGCAATTTTACCTTTAAAGAGGCCTTAAAGTGTGAAATACGGTTTCATTGTTTTGGTGCCATTTTTGGAATATGGACGCCTCTAAGGCAGGTTAAGCATGCGAAAAGGTGTTCAACTAGTCCTTGGGGTTTTGGTGCGACAAGTTAGTCACATAGTGCATGAATTTAGATCAATAATTAAGATATATGTCAAAAAGGGTATTAATGAATATGCCGCCATTTTGAAAAGGCCCCTCACTCTTTCACCCATGATAAGGGATTTTTGCAGACCACCTTATTTTGATAGCTATATGTATAAGTTTCCAAAATAGTGGTCTCACAAATCCCCGGTGGGGTGCAGGGTTGCGGTTATTGCCTTCCATGACCTATGTCTGTGTCCCTCCAAATCCATTCCGACGCCGTGTCTTCCGTGATATTAACCGTGTTGCCATGGAAGCATCTAGAATCATTCAATTGTGTCTGCATGTCAATAACGAAATTTCTTGAAGAAAATTTGCAATATAGAAAAACATTCAATATCCTTTTTTGCAAAACAGGAATGGTGATTATGCAGCTTGGTACCATTCTACTCGAGGAATAAGAGAAACATGGTGACAATTAACACCAAAAACTTCAAATCATTAGGCAAACAGTTGGAAGATTACTTTAGTCACGCCACACACGCAAGTTTCGACCTGTTGACAGATACTTGACGGGCCTCACAGACGATAGTTTGTTTTACCTTTATTCGGTCCTATTTATTTTGTGTATTTGTATCAGTAGTATCGAACGAGCAGCCACTATATACCGGAAGCATCAACTCAGCAAAAGGCGGAACAAATTTGATAATACAATTACCCAGATGTCCTCCACATTATTTGATTTTTGAATGTTAACCCAAAATATGTACTTTTCGTATTTCAAATCACATTTCAATTTCTAGGTGTTTGTTAATTTTGTTTCCAAAAAGACGAAATTGGGTTTGATTCTACAAATGGACTGAACAAACCCATATTTGTTTCTTATTTTTTTAAAAATCAGTATTCATTTTTCAATTGAAATTGTCCTTGCTCATAACGAGACTTATTTTATCGTGATTGTTTTACCATAACTATATGGTCTTCATAATCAAGAAAAGTTATTGGTTTTTTCAATTTTTTATTACATTTTTTTTTGTAATCTCAGTTCTAGTCTGTAATAACTTGAAGTGTATTCTCCCAGTTGTAGTATAAGTAAATTCCTATTTATGGCATATCTTGAAATATGCCTCTATTACTTTATGCCATTGCCCCCCTTTCCGCACTCCGCCACTTGGATCCTATAATTGCCTTGCCATGCCACTAAATTTGCTTTTTATGTTTTTTAAAAGTGATTTGGCAGTGAAGTGGCATAGTCAATGCGAATAAAATCAGTGAACGGACGAGATGATGGCCAACTCTCAAATGTGATAAAACGGCGGATCCGGTAAATATTGCGAAGTGGAAGTTAACAGACTTAATGATGACCTTTACATTTCATTCCATAGACACCAAGGTTTCTAATTTGCCGAGGACTGGGGAACATCCACTGTCCCCCGACGACCCCTCATTGGTATATCTTTGAGGCGTTTTGTGTAATAGGATGAACCTGCGATGAAAAATTCGTTCTTTTCATCATTCAATTGAGTTGTTACAGCGCATCCACTCCCTGATTTCATCAAATTACAAAGAAAAAGAAAGAGTATTTTGACAACCATGTTTTGGCATTATCACCATCATCTAGGATGCAAAGTCAAATAGAGCTGCACATCATCGGCATTACATGTGGTACGCAATAGCATATTGTGCTTCCGATATTGATGAGTACAGTATGTGTACATTATGAAAAAAGAAGGACCCAGACCGCCCACAGAACCCTGAGGAAGGACCGAAAGGGAGATGATGTTGTTTGAGATTGCATCCCCAATGCGCCACGGAAGAAAAGAGCGGTTCAGCAGGTAAGACCGAATCCACTGTAAAGCAGTACCTTTGAATTTTGAAAGTATCACGTAACCTATCCAAAAAAGAATGGCTGATCAACAGTTCAAAAGACTTGGCAGACAAGAAAGATCTAGCAGCACAAATAGCAATGCCTTTACGTTGTGAATTGCATTGAGGATATCGTCTGAGCCACGCAAGAAGAAGTGCCGTTTCAGTTGCTGTCTCGTTCTTGTAAAGCTGATTGAAAACTTTCTATTTAGGGGGGGGTATGGGGTCTGATAGCAGTAGCAGTGAGCATGAAACTTTGAAGTGAATTTTTCTTAATTTTCCTAAAAGAGTGGTATATGGCATGTTTCACAGTAAAGTACCATAGAGTTCCCATCGATGTATCTTGTTTTATTAGGTAGAAATATACAAATTGAAGTAATTTGATATATGACTAAATGTTATTTACTACATACAAAAAGTGTTACATTTTGAAAAAAGTTCATGAAAAGAGTTTCTAGATTAAAAAATGTGTTGCGAATGTTACTATATCGGACGGGGGAACAATGTCTGTCCAATGGAGTCTGCCAAAAATAATAATGTTAGCAATAAAGTTTTAGTATGGATATTATATTATCAGAGAGAACAATTGCTATATGCAAAACCACTATTCATGCTATTTATTGGCCATATAGTTTAAATATCAAAATTTACCACCCAAGAAATGAAAACACAGAAAACACAGAAAGCAATATGGAAGGTGGCGCATATTTGCCAGGAGCTAGTCAGTCTCCTAGTTATTTCCAATTCCAAAATCAAAGTTTCCAAAATATTTATGTATCAAATTCCAGTTTCTTTCCAATTCCAAAAGCACTCAGGCGGACCAGTAAAGTTAATGTACGAAAAAAAACCATTGCGGTTCCCTCTCATCAGCAATTTGCTAAAGAGTACCCGCGGAATGGAACAGGCCTAACTACAACATTCGAAGTTCCTGTTATAATCCTAATGCCCACTGCGACCATTAATATACTAAGCCGTTGTGTTCCCACTCCCAGCAATTTGCCAAAGCAGGTACCGATCCAATAATATAGCCTAACTCACACTTGAAGTCCAATTAGATCCTTATGGAATACATACAGATTTACAACCTGTTTAAGCAAATGCGCAATTTGCTAAGGAACTGACCTATCCACTCGCCTAACTTAAGTTACCATCCAATTTCATTTCTTATATATATTGCTACACGTTTCAATTTATAGAAGGTTCAGATCCATTAAAGACCCCACATTTCTTAAATTTTCCCGCACAAAACAAAAAGATTCAACATTAATCGTAAGATAAACAACCTCCCAAAATTCTTAATTACAGGAATACAAAAGTTCCATATGTTCAAAAGAGCAGAGTAAAGATACCAATTAAACCCAATAAAACCTAAAATTGTTGAAATTAAAGGACTTTATACTGGACTACCACCATTTATCGGGGGGGGGGGGGGGGGGAGGGGGGGGAAGGGGAGGGAAAAAGTGATAATTGTTCCACAAGCCCAGAAGGGCGACTAACTCCCCGGTGGCAAAAGCGAAAAGCGAAGTGACCATTTCCAGGAGAGCCGAGCAGCTTCCCGAAAATACAACACCCGATTGGGTTGTGGAGGGTCAAAGGGTGAATAGCACGATTGGTTCCCATACAATCGTAACCAAACTACACCAAAAAGGGGATTCAGAAATCATTTCCTGGTGTTTAAATCAGTTTATTGCGTTTTGCAATAAACTTTATTATCAATTGTATTTTTTCTCCTGATAAAATAATACTATGATGTAAAGATTTTGCTAACGTTGCTTTTTTGGACAGACATTTTTTGGAAACTTTTTCCGTCCAATAACAGTAACATTAGCAACCTATTTTAACTAGAAACACTTTCCCAAAATACTCTCAAAATTTAAAACCACTATTTTAGTTAAGTAATAACAAAATAGTTAAATATCAAGTTACTCAACTTTCTAATGTTCTTTCTGATAAAAGAATATCCATGATTAAGTTAGGGGAACTTATGGGGGGGTACTTTACTGTGAAACATGCAATTTTATACATGTTACACATCACATTGTAGCCCATGTCACCAAACTTTTAAAAATTCATGTCAAATTTATGCTTTGGTTGCCTGGTAACCACGATAAGGCCTCGCTCTTGATTGGCTCTAAAACACTAGAAAGGGAACGTAACTCTTAAATCTACCTTAAACAAGCTTTACGGGACGAAACTGGGGTGGCATGTGCACGGGGGGATGGGTAAGGTAAAACGCAGTGCAGAGTGAACCATGAAGCCGGAATTTTGATACCGGTGCCATAGCAACCGGCAATCGACCAACCACATAATTTCATGCCGTAATTTGAATTTGGAAAACACAATTTTTGCATAAAAATAGGGCTCATGGTTCACTGCCCTATATGTGCTGAATATGTGTGCCAAATTTCATGTGCATCATAGAATGTAGCGTTCTCTAGTTACGTTCGTTTTTCGTTTTGGTTGTTGCGTATTTAACGAAACGAGTTTTATAACCTCGAAAACATTTTATACAAAATTGAGGGCGCTTTTGAAAATAGCCGCCATCAAAATCATGATTTTTAAAAAAAAAAATCATTTTATACTGAAATTATAATTCATTATAATGAATGGAAGAATCATCGAAAACGGTGCATCCCATTGTCCTTGTAATTAATTTGTAAAATAATTTTCTTAAATATCGCAGGGTGAGAAAACAATAAAATACTTAAAAATCACTTACCCAGTACATTTAATACCTTTAAATTATGGACAAAAGAATATGAGTATTTATTATTCGGACTTAGCCCAAAATAAATGCGTTGTTAATGGCGTTATAAATAATATCTTTTAACTATATAAAATAATGACCCATTTAAATTTTTTACATGTAACGTATTAGGAGGGACTATGCGTTTTTGGCAAATTTTCGCGTACACTGCTTCACTTGATCAGCCCATATCTCGGGAACCGAATGTCCAATTGCGATCGATCGAAGTAATAAAAGCATTTTGTAGATACAATCTTTCCAATTAAGGCCATGCATTATCTCATTTTTTGTCGTAAATGGAACAATTTGTACCAAAGTCAGACCCCCCATACCCCCCCCCCCCCTTAAGTCATTTGAGACAAAGAATGATCCTTTATCTGGGCACCGCACTCACTATTTTCTCCATGAACGTAGACACGCGAGCTAATATTTGGCACAGGGCGATAGTTTTTTCTAGGGAAGGCTTTTGAGGAATGGGTGGGGTTGGGTTGTCACGGCAGCTTCCTGGAGCTTAGCTGGGAAAACACCAGGGCGGATAGACGTGTTACTGATTCAGTGTTAATGGCTCAGCCAGAGTAGAGGTTGCAAACATTCTCCTTATAGTAAACACCAATGGAAGTGGTCTAAGGAAACATAGGAACATGATTTTGTGGAGTGACATATCACCTGGTTACCTCTTCAACAGTGATGGATTAAAACTCATGTATTGGAAAACGGTCCCTCGTCCGATCCGCTTGGCTCCTTCATCGAGTTGGAACTGGATAAATTATCAAGGTCCCTGTCTGATTTGTCATACCTTGTCGCTGTACAAACTGTGGCAAATGAGCTAGTTCAGTAGCTGAATTACAGTTAGGGAAAGATAAGAACTTGATGGTGTTTTAAATCAAAATTATGTCATAGGTTTCAAGCTGTATACGTAAATTCTTATCTATCATTATCTTAATTCTATATACAAGGAATTCCCAAATGTTAGATTTTGGGACCTTTGCTATTTTATGTTTTGATATGTTTGTTAGTTCCTTTACCTATTGTTGTAAACATGTAAAACAGTGATGTATTTAGGTGATACAGTCTCTTTAACCTAAAAGCTGTTGCTCACTGGTCTAAAGCGAATAAGCTCACATTATATACTGATCAATAAAACTAAGTTTATGGTTTTTTGAACCGACCATATGCGTGATCAGTACAAGAACATAACCGTCGCATATGATGACAATTTTTGAATAAAGGGTTTGACAAATTTCAAGAATCTTGAGATCAAGGTTAACAGTAATATGGCTTGGTCACCTCATATTGATTATTTATCTGCTAATGTTTCTAAAATAACTGGTGTTTTAAAACGTGCTACGATTTTTCTTTCTGAAAAAACATTAATTATGCTTTCTAATGTTCTTGTCATTCCAAATTTGTATTATGCCAGCAGTGTTTGGTCTAATTGTTCTGTAACCGACCAATCTCACCTTCAAGCTCTACAGAACAGATTAGCTAGAATGATTCTCCCTGCTGACGTTATGTCAAGTTTTAAACTGGATTGGACTTTGTGATAGGTGGTTTAATCAGATGCTTATTCTTACTTTTAAATTTATCAAAAACAGGTGCCCTGACTATTTAGCTCTAGTAGATTCAACCCATCGTGTCACCAGAGGAAAAGTTTTAGACAGCATCCATTAGTTGGGAGAAGAGGCAGAAAAAGCAAATATGTTTCACGCTGTTTCATGAACGAACTTGTTCTTATTTCCAAACACAGTGATTCTCAAATATGATCCAGCCAGAGACGGGTACAATGTCTGGCTGCTTCACTGAATCCCGCAAGGTCCTTGTTTGTGCATTGTTGCTCCAACAGTGGGCAGACCAAGAGATGTTCCATAGTCTGTGGTGCTGTTCCACAACCACAGCTAGTGTCTTGATCTGCTTCTAGGTAGCCCCACTTCTGCAAGGAAACTTTAGATCGGCCAGTTCTAAGATACTAGTAACGTGGTCTTTCATGTTTACATCATTTTACCAAAGGAGTGCAAATACTTTTTGTGTTCCTTCGTATCCAAAACACGGGCACTCCAAGTGTCAGTATTTATAGGGGCGCGCTTCAAAACTCACCCGCCGGTTTCTGTCGGTTCCGGCCGGTTCCTTCTAGTTGGAACCGTTTCTATTGTTCTAAACAATGTATCGAGGTTCAACAACCCTTACATCTGGTCGACACGCGTTGGGTTTTGAAGTTGCCCAACATTCTTGTGTTCAACTCACCTATACATTGAATAGCCTGAAGCTGAAACGTATTTATAGTCGATTCGCGTTGATACGTTTCCGTCCCTGGAGTTTTGGACCTATTTAATTCAATTAAGTCGGAGAGGGGTCAACCTAGCTCTACGGGAAAATGAAAGAATCAGATGCACGTGCCACACCGATTATCTTGGCGTCAGTTAACTCACTCACCTGGCCACTGCTAAAATTTCATTCATGATGGAAACGCACTGTAGTGTATTTCAGGTCGTAGCAATTGCTCACAAAACATGAATTAACAGAAGTCCCTGCGCCTCATAGACTCTTTTCACCTCCCCAAGAATGGTACGGGGTCCATATCAGATGAATCGAGTATAGTCAATTGTTTGATAATTTAAATGCGTCTTAATGACTGATGTTTTCAATTAAGCATAGAATTATTTTTTCTCTGCTATCGGACTACACGTTTGCATATGTTTAGCGTGGTATTTTCCAATTTCCAGCCCACTGCACATGCCCCTCATTCAATGCCTATCCTTGGAAAAGTACTAGAGGTTGACACGATGGGTTTAATCTACTTAACCAGTTTCAATTTGTTTCAATAAACACAATCACATGACAAGAAGTCATACTACAAATTGTGTCCACGATTCAATCTCAGGATATTGAACCTTATTTTTTGCAAGAGCTGGAACTGGGAGGAAAATGTATCAATACGTGCAGAGTTGATAATATTCTTTTTTTTCATTTAAATTAGTGTCATTTCTTCAGGTTGTACTTAATTTTTTATGTACACATTTTTATGATATTGTATTTGTATATCCATAATCCCTAAATCCATTTTTCCACTTTTCAAAAGACTGAGCGGACCCTTTGGCCTTGTGTTTAGGGTGAAATTTGCTCCCTCGTCTAACAAGAAAATTCGCCCCTCCCTTTTTTGCGGTGTTTGTCAGGTTGTTAGTCATTTTCCCTCTGGGCCAAGGGATATGTATTTAAACATGTTTAGTAGGCAGTTGGTACTTCTGTAACTATTTGGTTTACCTTTATGTATGAGGATCTGCTTGAAGCAGTTCATGCACTGAAGTAATTTAAATCCCCCAACAAAATGGTTAAAGGTTAAAAAAAAAAAAAAAAAAAAAAAAAAAAAAAAATAAAAAGTTTTTTAAAACAAACAAACATAAACATTTTTTTTTTTTCTAGTGTTGACCGTTTGACTAACTTCGTCTTTCGGCACTAATCGTCTGTAAGAGCACAGTACGTGACAAAAGCCCAATACGTTTACAATTGATACGTATTGTGTTCGATTCTTTTACTCTTCTTCTTATCGTGTCCAAACACTGTGGTTCTCAAATATGATCCAGCCAGAGATGGTACAACGTCTTGTTGCTTCACTGAACTCCGCAGGGTCCTTGTTTGTGCATTGTTGCTCCAGCAGTGGGCAAGACCAAGAGGTGTTTCCATTTCTTTTGGTGCTATATTCACACCACAGTGTATCCTTATCTGCTTTCAAGATAGCCCCACTTTCTGCAACGAAACCTTAGACGGCCTTTCTGTCTCAAACTGTTGAGGCACCGCCATTCAGCACACATGAGGAGGAATCAGCTCCAGTGGGAGAATTCCACCCAGGTTCAATGAGCCTACTAAAGATGTTACTTGGTTATGGCACCTTTCTTTCTTTCCACAAGCACTCTCTTTACCCGCCTTAAGACTGTTTCAAGAGGTTGGACTTTGACTAAGAACTCTCTCTAGATTTAAAGGCGGTTGGCAGCAGGTCTCTGTCCGACAAGGGTGCTTCACCTTGGATACTTGGCAGCTACGCTCTTATGCATGCTCGCTACGCTACGACGGATGTCTGGTGGAAATTCCTGCTAGATGTACAAGTTTTCCGTCGGTTTTGGACGGAGGCAGCTGTGATAAGCCGGCAGGAGGCATTTAACGCTGGATCAAGCTTGCTTGCATGAGGTTGATCTTTCTCCCATACAGGCAGGCCTACTCTGCACATGAGTAGCTCAGGCAAGTGCCGTCAATCTTAGGGTAAGTGGGCGGGCACCCCATCTGGTGTAACCAGTAAAAAGAGTTTGTCAAGATGTTATTGCGTGGTCATACTTTACTCTTCGTCTTCTAATGTGGTTCTTATAAGAGAGAGTGCGGTCAAGGTGGACTCCTAGGTAGACAGGGTTAACACAAGTGCTCCAACGGGAGTTCCAGACCAGGTACTTAGCTGACGTTTGGCTTCACGGTTGCTAAGATGGAAAGCACACACCTGTGACTTGGATGGATGTGGGGGGTGGTGCACGTATGTGTTTTCAACTCATAATAAGGAGTGAGTTCATCCAAAGCTTTGATAGTCTCCTTCAACAACTGTGAAGTCGGCATCTTGTGGCGTAATTCCAAGATCGTCTTTCAATAAAAACACACGGGTTCCTAGCACTCCTAGGATTAGAGTCGTTGGTATATAGTGTGAAACAGGAGAGGTGCAAGCACACTCCCTTGTGGTCGACCATTCTTGAGCCTCGCCATCGGCCTTCTTCTTCGCTCCTATCTTAAGCAAAGAACATCCTGTAGCCAGCAATCCACGGATACGCTCAGTCAAGTGGATGTTCTTGGTAATTTCCAGGATCCTTAATGAGTAAGCATCTGTGATTAACAAAAGTGTCTTATGCTGCTGAGAGGTCGACGAACACAGCTTCCTGTTACCATAAAACCCTTCTCGAAAAAACCATCCTCAATGGTTTGAGTTAGGTTGAGTACGTGGTTGGTTTTGTTGATTTGCCCTGGCCCGGAACTCTGCTTTGGGTTCTGGTATGAGGTGTTCCGTCTATCACAGGTGCTAATCCGATTGATCAGGTGAGAGCTTTCAAAGAGCTGTAGGTATGGCTAAGGAGTGATATAGATCTGTAGCTCTGGGATTGGTGGGATCTTTCTCCATGCTTTAGAGGCCGATAACATGTCTTCCTCCAACTTTGGGAACTGTAGGAAATAAGGCAGCAATGTAGAGGCTCAAGAAGGCACATTCCTTTGCTACTGGCCAAGATTTTTTAGTTGCTCAGTAGAGATGTTGTCAAGATACACGACTGCTTTTCCTGGTTGAAAATTAGCAATAACGGATTCCAATTCGTCCAGTTGAGGGGCGAGTGAACCCAGGGTCACCACTATACCACTTATGGTCCTAGTTTGATCTTCTTGGGTTGCTTGCTAAGACTTGCCATTTAAAAGCAGTTGGGGCAACTTGGTTGGTGTGACATTTGGCTGCTGTTGAGGTTCTGTTGATCCCCTCGGAAGCTTTCGGATGGTAAACCATGTTTCTTGGCTGTTATGGGTCACTGGTCAGGTTGATCAATTAAGTGTTCCATGTTTTGATCTTTACCTGGGAGATCCTCTCCAGAGACTTCCTCACTATTGCAGTTGTTTCAGCCAAAAAGGATCAACACAATCTTCAAACATGGGGGGTGATATCAACTCTTGATATCTCTAACAGCACATTCCTTGGAAGGCCTGTATAATTCCGTCCCTACCGCCTCTGGGTATAAATCTCCGTGCAGTCTTGTTCACTTAGTTGGGCAGATTTGTCATAGTTAGGGGGTTTTGGGCAATCCTCTTTCACGTTCTGATCAGGTCGTCAGTGAATCCTTGCCAGTCTTGCTTGTTCCTGTAGTTAAAGAAAGCGGCGCTTAAAAGGCACTTTGTTTGGTCTGACTGCAGGCGTTGACTTGGAATCCCGATTGGTCGATGTTGAGTTTGGGGAACAGATCAGAACCATCTTAGCTAACCAGGTAGGAGATGTTTTGCTAACATAGCTAATCAGGGTTTAATAACACCTCATCCTTCAGCGTGCACTATGAAATGATGAAATCGGCACTTAGAGTCGTTAAGGAATACAACGTGGATGTTGACTGTCTATCCTTCTTCGACATCTTGGTCCGTCTTTGTTAGTATTTCATCACTGTAAGCCCATTGGGTACTATGCTGTTAAGTCGCCAATGAAGAGTGAGGTTTGGTTGTGATTCCCCAGGTTGAGCTGAGGTGCTCGAAGTCCTACTGAGAGGTTTGTAGACAGATTAACTATGACAGAGCTGACCTCAATGGTGAGGACTTCGATGTTTATGTTATCATCCAACATTGAGGTTGCTTCTAGCGAAATTCGTTAACCTGTCTCAACAATATAGCACACTTTCCGTATGGTCGAATGGGGTCGCCCTCGGATGGCAAGGACCATTCCTGATATGATTGGGCGGTGGTAATTGATTCCTCTGTGGGTTTCCTCAGACCAGGACATCGCAATGGAGATTGTTAGCACCAACATCCTCATATGATGATGTGTACTTTTTGTCACCTGGAAAAAACCCTCCCCATCATGACAGTATAATTCAGGCAGACCTTAGAAAGGGCCTGCGCTGAGGTCTAGTCATGATTGGTAGTATCCTTAAGAAATGATGTTAATGGAAACAGTGTGTTGGAGTTGGAGAGAAGTAAGATTCGCGCCGCTGCTGTCGCTTCGCATTTTCACTTTGCCTCGCTACGCAGCTTAACAGGGGAGACCACAAAAAGGTTCTCTACTTCTCCCCCAAAGAGCCAATTCCTTATTACTGAGAACACCAAACTTGCAAACAAAAAAAATCATCCTGCCAATACGTAACAAAAGTAAAAATATTATTAAAATCTAATAATTTTGAAATGCAATTACATTATTCATACTCCCTCCCTCTGTGGTGATGAAATTAGTAAATGTTTTTCCCAGTACATTTCCGACATATGGGTTTGTTACGTATTGGGCCGCTGAAATAAATTTTGCCACTTTTTTGTTACGTATTAGGCTTTGTGTGTTATAGAATTGCTGTATATTGGCTCAGAAACTCATTTTATGTCAATTTGAGTCATTTTGGAACAAAATATTAGTCATATTAGATTCTAATTGAATTTTTAGTTTTGTTACGTTTCGGGCAGGATGATGTTTTATTTGCCACTTTTTGTTCTAAGTTGAAGAAGTTTGAACCAATACGATGGGTGTCATTTTTTAAAGTGTGTTCTTGGATGTATTCTAGGGAGAAAGGCTTATACAGGGGTCAAAATATATAAAGGGTCAAAATGTGTTTAAAGTACACCATCATGTTCAGTACCTTTCAAGGATTTCAGAAAGGTATAGTTTGCCCTATCTATGGGTTATAGTTCAAGAGTTATAAGGCAAAACAGGTAAGGTCACACGGCGGAAAATTTTCAGATTCATCAGTTTGTTTTAAAAATTGTGCCAAATTGAATGTTCGCCTTACTGTACAGAAGCCGAAAATATACAGGTCGCATTGTCAATGACGTTAAATGATAATATAGAATGGCAAATGGCCGGGATCCACAGGTCTATGGGAAATCACTACCATATCTGTAAAAGTCTCACTTTACGATTTAAAACCAGTTTTAACAAAATCGGACCATTGTGTAAAATATTAACTTGAACTTTCTTGAGCCTACTGTAATTGAACAATAACGTAGAGATAGCAAGCTATACCTTTTTTTGAATCGTTATGAGCAACCGAACAGATTGATATATATTTTAAAACAATGTAAAAACTTTTATTGTTTACCCCTGTACCAATTTTGCCCCGTTATAAAACACCAAAGAACACATTTTAAAAAAATTACACTAATGATTTTTAGATTCTTTATGAAATTCTGTATTAGAAAAATATTTGTGTCGAAATTGTATATGAAAGAAACTAAACCAAAATATTAATTACATTTAGTATGTAAGATCCGCACGTGTATGCAAATTAGCACTATAAGAGACTACAACAGACTGAGTGCATATGCTTGCTGTTTATTCCGTTGTTGTCTCCGCATCAAGACTAGCTGTGAATTCTTATATTCAACAACTAACGTTACCTGGATCTACTCCTCTCTCGCTTCAGTCGCTTGTACTATTAGGCGAGTAGTGGAACTCCAAAAAGTGGCTTATTTTAGGAGTTTAATACTCCCACCCTACATACACCTACATCACACATCAAGGGAAAGCTTATTATGTCTACTTTCAGATTAGACATGATGTGAAATTGCCATGTGGGCCGAAGTGGTTTTTTGGGTATTTTGCCCAAAACCTAAATTTTTGGGCAAAAAATGATTTTAAAATATTAGTATTTTTTTTACATCTATATTACATGCCCCATCTATCTATCTAGGTTTCGAACATATATTGCGTCCAAAGTCACAAGAAGCTCTAAAGTTCTTGTAAAATATAGAGTATGTATAGGCGATATTGGGTGGAAATATGCGTTTTTCTCAACTTCATGTTCATCAAACCTGCAAAATAGTTAAACTTTTAGCTAGCAATTCAAGACATGCATGTTTATTCTCCAAATTCAGTGATATTATATTAGATATCTTGGCATTCGGATTAGGTATGTTGTGGAACAGCCAATGTGGTCGGAAGGTGGGTTTTTTGGTCCCTTAATACCAAAAACATATACATTTTAGCAAAACAAATGATTTTTGAGATTTGGTATTTTTGACATTGTATATTGGCACGCCCCATCTATACTAACTAGGTTTCAACATATATTGCGTCAGAAGCTCGCAATAAGCTTCTAATGTTTGTAAAATATACAGTAAGTAAATGGATTATTTGGGGGAAAATATAACGTTTTTCTCAATTCGTGTTTCTAAAATCTAAAAAATAGTTAAACTTTTAGTTAGCATTAAACTGGTGTTTTATGCCTCTAAATTGAGCTGAAAATACTTTACGCTAACATTGGCATTCAGATTAGTATGATGTGGAACTGCCCATATGAGCCAAAGGTTTGATTTTTGAGGCCTTTTAGTCAAAAACATACAGTTTGGGTCAAAATGATTTTTATGAGATATTGATATGTTGACATCTATTAACATGCCCCATCTATTTAAGTAGGTTTTAGAACTATTTTGTGTCCTAGAAGCTCACAATAAGCTTATAAAGTTTACAAATATACATTAAGTAGAGGGCGTATGTGAGTAAACGTTTTTCTCAAATTAGGTTTTCTGAAAGCTGAATAATAGTTAACTTTAGCTACGCATTCCAAACATCCATGTTTTATGCTTAAATTTAGCTGAAAATACCTTGAAAACCATTGCATCTCAATTTAGCTATTATGTCGACATGTCAAAATGGGCAAAATTTAGTCAAAAACATGCATTCTGGGCAAAACAATTTATGATTTTGAGATATCTAGTAAGTAGTCGGGCTAAAAATGAGCTAGTATCACCTGGAAGGAAGGAAAGTTTATCTTTCATTTGTGATTTTTATAGATAGAATTTATGAGTTAATAAGAAATATGTTAGGTAAGAAAAGCCGATCTGAAACGCTCCTCACTATGGGGGGGGTGGGGGGCTATTCCGGGGTTAACAAAATTAAGAAAAATCATATCTCTTATGGCGACATATGAAGACAATAAGATATCCTGACGTGTAATGTTGTAAGACTAAGAATTAAGCTTATTCAGGTATATAAGTGTAATGTAATGATTTTGTAGTAATGATACGAGGATAAAGAAGGTAGGGGATCACTAAATGACCCAGTCTTATTAAGAAAAAATTGCTGTTAAAATATCAACATTACCACAATCCGGAGTAAAGTATTGTTCAATCCAAACAGTAGTTTCAGGATAGTAGAAGGTCTGGTGGAGGTCTGGTGACGGTGGCAAAATGCAGTATTTGGGGGGGGCAAATGATGGGGGCGTGCACTTTCACTATGCGACTTATACTGGCCTAACCAGATGTACGAAAATAGCTTTCAGTGTGGAAGGAAAGTTTATTCTCATGTTGGTTTTCTAGACCATAATTTTATGAGGAATATAAGAATATGTAGGGGGTAATAAAAAGCCCGATTCCTGAACACACCCCAAAATGGGGGTATTTCGGGGGGGGGGGGCCCCAAAATACTAATCATACTATGAATTGACAAATAAATTATACTGACCGTCTGGTGACCACAGGAATTTAGCATATTCGGGTTATTTAAGTATATATGACTTGATGTAGTAATTATACAAAAAAGGGGGGGGGCCCAAAAAAAAATAAGTTGTAGGGGGTTCACTAAATCCCCTCCCCCCAATATTAAGAAATACTCTGAAAATCCTGAAACTAAAAACTACCCCGTTAGGAAGTAATTTGGTCAATACTGAAACGTAGTTTCAGATGATATATAGTCATCTGGGGAGGTCTGGTGAGGGTGGCAAAGAGGGTAAAAATACAGTATTTTGGCGGGGGGTGGCAATCGTGGGGGGGACTTGAATATAAATTTGTTTTTATGTGCACCTACTACCAGGTGGTACGAAAATACCCGTTCAGGGTGTGGGAATTTTTCATAGATAAAAGTGGTCATTGAAGTTTTTATGTTGATATTGTGAGAGGAAAAAGGGGTATTGGTTGTAGATGAAGCGATTGGGGGGAGGGGGTTATTGGGTGTCAGTTGATGGGGTGCCACTTCAATATGTGATTTTGTGCCTACCAGATGGTTACGAAGAAGGGGTCATTGAAAGCTTTATGTTGATATTATGAAAAAAAGGGGGGCGTCTCATTGGTTGTTGATTGAAGTGAATGGGGGACATTGGGTGTTGTCAGTTTGATGTAAAATGGGGTTCAAGGGACAGGCAGTTGATAGATCCACCAAAAACACCTCCCCCCTGAACTCTTCCCCGTTTTTACTGTTTACAGAATGTAACAGCCAAATTGTTTCAAATATTGGAAGTGATTACACATCATGGGGTCCTTTTCATTATGTTCCATTTTTTTCATGCCATTATGTCCTTAAGTATTAAATGCTTGATGTAGTATAATGATATGACAGTGAATGAAATATAAGCTGGGGGAATAAATGAACAACCCTAGTGAAAAAATTACAAATGCGAAAATTACTTCAAGACACAAACTAACTATTTTGGTTTTTTTAAGGATTTTTTTAGATCATGGACAAAAGTATCAAATTAAGGTCAAAACGCTTTACATATAAACATGGAACAATTTAGCGTATAAAATATCGAATGCCTCTCCTTGAACCCCCATTTGGACATTCCATTTCTGAACACCCAAAAACCCCCCCCAATCGTTTCAATCTACAACCAAACGAGACCCTTTTCTCTCACAATATTAACACAAAAAATTTCAATGAACACTTTTATCTATGGAAAAATCCCACAACATTGAAAGCTTTTTTCGTACCCTCTGGTAGGTACATATAAGACAAATTTTATATTCAAGTGCCCCCCCTCCACGGGTTGCCACCCCAAAATACTGTATTTTACCCTCTTGCCACATCACCAGACCTCCACAGATGAACTATACATATCACCTGAAACTACTGTTCAGGATTGGACAAATTACTTACTTCCTAACTGGGGTAGGTTTTTATTTGCAGGATTTCAGAGTATTTATTAATATGGGGGGGGGGGGATTTAGTGACCCCCTACAACTTATTTTGCCCCTTGTTATAATACTACATCAAGTTACATTTATACTTAAATACACGAATATGATAAATTGCCCCCCCCCCGGAACATTAAACCCCCATTGTGGGGGTGCGTTCAGGAACCGGGCTTTTTACCTAACATATTCTTATTCCTCATAAAATTTTCTGATTGTAGAAAAAACCACACTGTGTTAAAATTTTCCTTCCACCACTATGAAAGCTAATTTTAGTACCATCTGGTTAAGGCACATATAAGTCGATATTGAAGTGCACCCCCCCAATGGTTTGCCCCCCAAAATAACTGCATTTTTGCCACCTCACCAGACCTCCACCAGACCTAATTTCCCTGAAAATACTGTTCTGGATTGAAACAAATTACTTAATTCCTAATTGTGGATTTTTGTCTATTTTTAAGCAATTTTCCTGTTTTAATGAAGGGGTCAGTTAGTGACCCCCTACAACTTATTTACCCCTGTATCATTGCGCACATCAACTTATCTTAAATACCTGATAAGCTTAATTCTAGGTTCATACCCACGGTCAGGATATCTTATTTGTCTTCATATGTACCATGATATATGATTTTTCTTAATGTTTTTGGACCCCCCGGAAATAACCCCATATATAGGGGATGCGTTCAGGATTCGGCCTTTTTACCTAACATATTCTTATTCCTCAAAAAATTTCTGATCTAGGGAAAAACCACTGAGAATAAACTTTCCTTTCAGTGATACCTCGCCATTTTAGCCCGGACCTCTCTAAAGTAGATGATTTAGAATTATGTCTTACCTTAGCAGCTTAAAAAGGCCCCATGTCCCTGGGGAAAAGTGGTAAAACGCAATCAGTCTATGGAAAATCTAAAGCTACATCAACCGTGATTCATTGAAATTTATGAGATTTTGGATAAATATGTTTGAAAGTGTCATTCATTCTCCAAATTCCTTCAAGATTTGTTATATTTCTCAAAGACTCAATCAAACCCATATGTGATTTTAAGAAAATCCTGTGCAATTTTACTAAGTCTTATGCGCGATTGGATGTAATTGTGCGATTTATGGAAACTTGCAATTTAAACAGGGAAAATTTGTTGCGATTTAACAAAATCTTGTGCGATTTAACAGAACCTTGTGTGTTTAAACAGAATCTTGCACCACCATACATACATTTACATGAATAACTGAATGGCTATAGCCACTGTAAGGGATAAATATTGTTAAAACTGAATCAAAATATGTGTGGAAGTAGAAAGGGTTATAGCTACTTCTACCTTGACAGTTGTTATGTTGTTTCGTGGCAGTACTGTACTTTGTGCATGAGATTTCACATGACTATTTTATCCCATATCCATGTCGGTTGGCTTGCAATTTCGATGCAAGTCTTACTATAGGTTGATAACCCACATAACCTGGCTGCCACGGATAAAAAATCTTGGGTGGACTACTTTCTTGAATGGCATCTGAAACGTGCTTTAAAATGTCTGAAAATGCACTAGTTATATTAAGAAAGTGATGAAAAATTTATGATTGACATGGTATTAGACGGGTATGTTTCTCAAACTAAGCGCATTTGGACAGTGAATTGAGGCAATTTAGTCCGAGGTCATAAAATTTCACCATCGATTTGCCAAATACTAGCTTCGGCGATACAGAGAATCTTGGGTTGCCGGGCTTACCAATCGGGCAAGTTTGGGATCGTAACTAAAACATTTTTTGGTAATATACGTTCAAAAAAATTTGGTTATTTGGTGATTTCAGCTTGACTTTGGGTGATGTTGTTGTTATTTACCTCTGTACGAGTTTTAAATGTGAAAGAAACAGGCTCAAAGTTGCCATTCCCATAGGGGACTACTGTGTAAAGTGAGTTGGTGGTGTGTAACTAAAACAGACTTAAAAAGGCAATCAGTAATTCAAAGTTCAACGCATGTGGAGACCTGGATAAGTAATTTGTTACTAACATCCAGGCCATAAACAGGATTTTTAGGGGGGCGGGATCTTTTTCAAAAACGGACTTCCCCCAACTTGTCTCCGAGGGAGGGGCAAATTTTGCAAACGTGGACTTTTTTCCCAAAACGGGAACCCTTTTGGGCACAAAAAAACCCAAATATATTTTTTGGGCCAAAAAAAATTAATATTCTCGCTCCGGTCGCAATTTTTTTTTAGTATTTTGTCATATTGTCTTTTCAAAGATGAATTTTGTTGGATTAATTACATTAATCCATTTCATATTTGGGCTGATTGACCAATACCTTTTACTAATGAGAAGCTGCTCATTCCTATGATACTGGGAAAAGTGGCACCATTTTCATACAAAAGATCTTCCAGAGCAAAGGAAATGTAAATCTTGCTCTGTAAATGAGTTGAAGATGAATTCATTTAATGCTGTAATGCACTTTATGAAGATCTCATTCTAAATTAAAAATGATATTGGATTTTTTTAGTTTATGGCATTGGTGTTATGCCCGATAATGGGCATTTTCTTTTTCTCAAAATCCAGTTTAAAACCTGCAATATTAGTATATAATCATAAGCTCCCTTGATATTGCTTGATAGGAAAAGGGCGCTCCTGTTCCTCCCATCATTAATCAAAATTATTTTTATAAGAACACACCAAATTCTCAAGTCCATCAAAAATTGCAAAAAGTTATACTTAATTGCAAAAAATATAATTGAATATTTGGGAATAATTACTATGCATAGAAGCTATGTATCAATTAATATTGGCAAAAGGCATGACTACTTTTTTCCTGATGATATATTTGGGACCACGTCTTAATTTTTTCGCCCCCTTCCCTTTTCTTCTCGGGTGCAAACCCTGTTGTCCTTCTTTGCGAATTCTGTTCATGTGTCATCAGAAATTTCTTCTCAAGTTCTTTTTTTTTATGTGTTCCCCCTCTTACATTTAAGTGAACGCCGCCTTACCATGTTTCTTTTACCCTGCTGACTCCAACCAACTATATAGGTCCCACTACCTCCAACTAGTTAAATTTTGTGTACAACTGAGAAATTAAAGCTTTAAGTTAATTGAATGCAATTTGTTTTAAAATTAATAAGCATTTGAAAAAATGATTGACATATTAGCCATTTCATATATTGCTGCTACATCTATTTTGTAGCACTTTACAAGGGAATAGGAAAAATAAATGAGCATGCAGGACAGAGCCATAGCAAGGATGCAAAATGTGCGGCAGCCAACTAAATCACAGACAGCCAAATTGAGCCAATACATAGGAAATGGCATCAAAATTCGGACTCATTTTAAAACACATTTCATTTATTTTGACTTACTAAGGAATTGCATTTGGAGACAAAAAAGCCTCAGAGAGCGGTTTTTTATTTTTAAACGAGATAAAAACAATTTAATTAAAAAAAATAAAAGCGCTCCATATCGATTATTTTTAAACTACATATGGTTTTGCAACTGTTTTGAGTATATCATTTGGCTCGATATGAACCTCGAATGAACCAACTAACTTACACAATTTGTATACATAGCCAAAATAATATAATTTTAGTTACCATGCATCTTGCAGTTTACTGTTCCATTTTTCCCCTAGTCAATAGTCACTGTGCCACACAGTGCTTCAATAGGCCTATGACCTGTCCATGCGTACTCGTGTCTTAAACACATAGGACATGAGAAAACTCACGGTCGTTGCGAGAAAAGGCTCAAGGGGATTTTCTTGGTAGAACCTCTAATTGTAGAATATATATCATAAATAACATATGTGAAATTTTAATTATGATATAACATTTAGAAAAATCCAAAATGTTAATTTATAAAGAGTGGCATTTCGGTAGGGTATAATGCTAACTCTATGGCAATAATCACCAGTGATTGCTGAGCGTATTCAAGAGGGCGCCATTGACAAACGGTTAGACCTATACTCTTCGTAGAAGCTGATAACCAAGATAACTTATTCTGTCACATGGATGTAATTTGGTTGGACATACGATGCTGAAAAAGATCCGAAACCACCATTTCTAGCAGGCTTTTCCAACATGGTAAACAATGCCTTCTCGCCATGGTTTCATGCACAACAGTGTGGTGTTTAATCGCTCATCCATAGCATGTCCTTGATCAATGATTGGATGGTGCTATGTGAAGTGGGAATCATTTACCTACGATCAAACTTATGAATGGATTCATGTCACAATGATTTGGGTGGGCTAAGCAAAAGGTCGAGTGCCCCCCCGTTTACAGTGGACACTAAGCGCACTATGTATACATAATCAGAAATGTATATTTGCTTTCTCGCACTCACTTCTTTTGTGAAGAAGTATGTAACATCGTATAAAAATACCATCATCTCTTTAAAAAAAAAGGGATTTTTTCCACATACACCTGAAATCCCGGAAGGTGAGAAGGCCCTGCCCATTGACAAGAGGATATCAGGCAAGACCAGACCGTAAAACTCAAGGTATTTTTCTCAATATTGTTGGCACGATACAAAACGTACGTAATGTGAAAAGGGCAGCAAAACACTGAAATGTTGGAAAAAGGAATATTTTTCACACTTTAACCGGTGTGAAAGGGATATAGGTCCCCCTGAGATATAGCCCAGGGCGATTGTGTTCCTAGGGACATGGGTCCTTCGGACCCCTGTCCCTAGGAACAATAGGCTAACCGGAACACAGAACTGAGCGGTTCTCCGGACCATGGCTTCTAGGGTCATAGTCTGCACCCTGTGGACCCCTGTTCCTAGAATTGCTTTAAAATTAAATGTTGCCAGGGTCAATATTTTCACCGCGTGGACGTTCTCGTCTAGAATAGTAGTCTTACTACGTTCAATATTAGTTTCTCTGTTTCTATGTTGTTTAATATAGTTTAATAAAACCGGGCTATAGTTTCTATCGGACAATATTCCTTCTTACACCAGGAAAGTAACCCTTGCTCCCCCGCTACTGTAGTCTGTCTATCACGGTAATATGTATGAATGAGTACAGATTTAACAAGAGAGTGATAAGGGTATAAAAAACAGAAGCTGTCGTCAACCGCCTGCGTGGTCTAGCGGTAAGGACTCTATGACTTACGATGTGAATGACCCAGGTTTCGAGTCCTAGTAGAGTATTTTTTTTTTATTTTAATTTTTGTCTTTTTTAAATATTGCAAAGGTTTTCAATTTTAGTGTTTGCGGAAATTTGCTGTAGTTTGCGGATCCACTAGCCCTAGTTAATATGATTGTCCACCGGACAATATTACCACTTTTCACTTTTCCTGAAGACCAACATTTTCAGGGTCATAATAAGGACTTTTTTGTTAAATTTCATTCGGTGCTACAATCGTACCTCATCATTACCCTTAGGTAAAATTTCATGTAAAGCATGTGCATGAATTTACTTAACTCTTAGACGGCCATTGATCTCACAAAATCTCACAAAATGTACAGCTGGTGTGCTATTTTGTGATTTTGTTTGATTTTTGTCAAAAATGTATTTTGTAGATTGTGTGATTTAAGTAAAGTGAACCACGCACCACTCACACATGCGCGCGCACACACCCACACTGCCAAAAAAAAGCAAAATGCAAAAAAAAAGCAAAAAAAAAAATTGCTAATAAAAAAAACAAACAAAACACACTGTGCACAGAAGCACCACACCAAAAACCAGTCCAC